>PVIH01008022.1:0-95001 GCA_004025045.1 Sigmodon hispidus
AGAGAGAGAGAGAGAGAGAGAGAGAGAGAGAGAGAGAGAGAGAGAGAGAGAGAGACTAGTCAAAGCCAAGGGTATTAGTCTATGTGATGTCAGCAAGTGACTTGAGGATTCTTCTCATGAGCAAATTGAACGGTGGGGCAATGGAATCTAAGCTCCCTCCAGCCCTAACATTCCAGGGGCATTAAAGAAAAAGGATGAATCACCCCCTTCAAAATACCAATATGGGCTGGGCCCTCCCCCTGCTGTCCCCTTCTAGCACAGCTAAGAGCTCTTAATACACAGCCAGCTTCCTCCTGCAGCTGCCACCAAACTTCAACCCCCTTTCCCAGGAGTCTCAAGCAAGACTGATAATGGACCTCCGGCTTCTCTGTCTCAACAGGGAGTCAGATCCCGTTCCCAGACTCTGGGGGCCGTGGGGCCTTCGGTGGACATTTGACCTCAGTTTCCTTGAGTGTGGAGGGTGGCTAGGTGTTGAAAGGGTGGCAGGAAATAAGGGAAGAAATTGAGAGGGAACCCTTACAATATTGATGGGAGTACTGGGTTACCCCGACCCTTTGCACTCTGGTTGGTACTGAGTTTGTTAAAAGCGATGTGTCTGTAATAGTTATAAATCTCCGTGGGGGAAGACACTGTCCCCCAGCAGCTGCATCAATAGTTCCTAGACACAGACTTCCACAGCTAAAGAGGACTGACTCCTAGATTAGTTTTCCTCCTCTGAGGAGACAGGCAGTAGGTGACTGCGGGGACATTGCCTCTTTGCTTACAGCCCTCTCCCCTAGTATTATAGCATCCATACTAATCATAATAGGAGAGAATGGCCAGGGCCGTTGTGCATCATCAGCACACATGTTCCTTCCAGGATCAGCGCCTCCTGCCTTCTTCTTCTGGGACCGCCTGCGGCCTGCAGGGTTCCCTGTGCGTGCGGAGTCTCCTTGCGCCAGCCCTCCCGGTCTGTCATTGCGGTGGTCTGTGGCCCGTCACGTCTGCAGCGCGGGTCCTCCCAGCTCACCCTGGCTCCTGGCTCTGAAAGCCGAGAAGCTCGCCGGCTGCGAGCGGGTTTTCCAAGTGGGCAGGGGTGGGGAGGAGGGGTGCGGGCGGGCGGGCGGGCCCGCGGCGGGAGGAGGGGGCGTCAAGGAGGGAAGACCTCGCATTGTAATCCAATGACATTACCAACGTGGGGGTGGGGGCGCTGGCCTCCGCGCGCTCTCCGAGTTTTGGCTACCCGCCCAGCTGGGAATAACTCTCTTCGCATAATTCGCGTGTTTACCAGGCATGAAAATTCTTGCTTTGCCCCCCCCAAGCCCCCTCCTCGTCCCTCCTCTCCACCTCCTCCGCCCCTCGCAAGTGAAACTCTGTCTACAAAAATATTGGCCCGGGGCACAGAAAGTTTTGCATAAATTCATAAGTGATGAATGGCTGATTTTTAACGTTATTTGGGTATTTGTCAGAACTTAACAAATATACATGGGGAAGGCGGTTCATAAACTTAAACATCTCAATATCCTCTTTCTTCTGGAAATAAATTACGTTTGTTTGCCCGGCTTGGAGTCTTAAGGTAGCCGACATTAGGAATATTTTAAAAGCCATCATCCATCGAGCATGTCTCCCAGGCGCCAGAAAGATTAAATGAAAGAATCATAAGATGGAGGTCTTTAACTTTTAATCCTTTTACAATGAAGCCTCAGATAGTCGCGGGGGCAGGGTGCCCTCTCTGGGGGGAATAATGCCGTTATTCCTCGGCTCCCAGTTAATGAATACCCTAACGTCTGTCCCAGGACTGACGGAGGCAGCGCCGGGGAGGGGGCTCCGGCTCCCGGGCCAGGCTATTGAAATGAGGAGCCACCGAGGCTGCGTCGGGAGGGAAGAAAGCGCCCGGCTGGAGGGACAGGGAGGGCGGGGCTCGGGGATTTGAGTCTGAGCTGGGGACCCCGGCGCAGGTTTGAAATAATTAGCATAGATTCGCTGCGACTCTGGACTGGGGATGGGAGGGAGGGGGGGAGGACCTGAGGCCCGGAGGGAGGCGCGACGAGGTGGCAAGGGGGTGGGGAAGGGAGCAAAGGAGAGCGACTGTGGAGTCCAAGATAAATAAAAGGATCGGGGAGCGGTGTCAGGAAGCCAGCCCACGTGGAGCTGTGTGGATGGGCGCCACTGGGGATTGAGGCGGAGGGATGCACGCAAGTCTAGAGTTGGTCCCAAGAAGTTGGATTTTTAAGGGGTGGGGTGCAGGGATGTTTGCCCGAATCTTTAAGGGGTAACTTTGCCTCTGTTTAACTCAAATGCGCAAAGATTCCATTCTGATTTCTCCTTCCTTCTCAAGCCCCAAGTGAATTAAGTGCCCAGGGAGGGGTCCTGTTCCCCTCCCTAACTGCAGGTCCCAGGGGTAGTGACTTGTACCCAAATTCACACCCCTCTGAAATTCAGGACCTCAGTCTTCTTTAGTCCTAGAGAAGGCCCAGGTGAGTGTCAAATACCCAAATTATCTCTCCCATGTCAGCTGTGGGTCTGGGATGAGGGGGCTCCAGACCTGCATGATCTCTGAGATTTTAAGTAGTTGAATTCAAGTGGTCGCTTTAGCACCAACCACTGCGGTTTCCGGGCATACAAAGGGTTAAGAAGGGCTGGATATTGTGGTGGGGGTGCAAAGAGGGAGGGGTGGCGGGATCTGGGTGGGCGAGCTCTGATCTACTCCCCCCCCCATTCCTCGGGGGGTCAAGTTTCAGCGGCACTCCGCCCCCAGGGAAGGTGTGAAAGACACGTGTCTCCATTGTGAAGGGCCTGTCAGCCTGGACAAAGCAGCCGCCCCCCTCCCTCCCTCCCTCATCGGCCCAGCCCGGGGTCAGCTCCAGGGGGCCGGCTGGGTGTCGAGGTCACTATAGGCCTGAGCTTTGGTGTCACGGGGGAGGGTACCCAGGGAGACTCGGTGGAGGCCACATGATGCTTAAAAGATGGGGTTTGAGAATAACACTCACCCCCACTGAAAATTTTACAGCCACCTCCATCACCCCAGAGGAGGAGAGTCCCTAACGAAGAGCTTGTCTCCCAATAGGAATAGTAAGAGCGGCCGCATCCACCCTGCTCTCCCCCCCCACCCCCCGCATCAATCACCAACACAGTGAATCACAGTGTCGAGCCTAGTCGGTTTTAGTGGTTTTCTTTAATCCTGTTCTGCACTTCTTTCTTATTTACTACACGGGATATTATAAAGAATAAATAGCAGATACTCTTAATTTACAATGATTAGTCATTCCATTTGTTCTCTATATTTACAATAACTGTAAAATAACATTGAACTCTATAGCTTCTTCGAGGTCTAAGGAAAATCAAAACACTTTCCGAAGAATGGAAAATAGCTTTTTAAAAAGTCCTTCTACAAAAGTTCCCCCTCTCTTTGTACTTTTAAGAAAAAATAACCCCCCTCCCTGCTTCGCCATGCGAAGAGCACTGGGATATAAATAGCAGGTTAACATTATTACCAACAACCAGAATAAGTCTTTCTCTGTTCTTTTTTTCCTTTTGCTTGCTTTTTTTTAAATACAGTAGAAGCCGGTAACTTTTGACGTATAATACTGACCTTTTTAATAAGTAAATTAAAACTGGGACCGTATATACACACACATATACATTCCTACACAGTTAAACAGTGCATTACATGAACCAGAAAGCCGGGTCTCTGTAGCCAAGAAGAGAAAAAAGTTCATTTGAAAACCCTCGCTAAAGGGTGGTGGAACTGGTTGGAGGCGGTGTGGGGGCGTTGGTGGGGATCCATCAAGTGTCTGGGCGAGGGCAGGGGCCCCCCGAGTTCTAGCAGGAACACTTACACTCGGAAATGATGGGGTACTGGATGGGAATCCAGCCGCAGCGCTGACCCCCGCGCCGCTGACAGCGCCACCGCAGCACGGTGAGGTGCACAGACTTGGACGGCTTACACACCATGCCCTCAGGTACAGAGCACGAGCGCTTGCTGAAGCAGCTGCCCACCTTCACGTAGCGCGGCCAAAAGCGGCTGCCCAGGTCGTTCCACGCGTACAGCACCGGGCAGAAGGTCTGTGACCACAGCCACATCTGTAACTTCCTCCTCAGCTTCTTGCTCAGCCGCTGCTTCTTGCCTTGGGCCAAGCCCTCAGAGAACTCCAGCCCTTTGATCTCGCTCGGCATGGCCCCCGACGGCCTCTGCCGCAGCAGCTGGTCCAGCTCCGCCAGGTCCTCGGCACCCCCAGCCGGTCCCCCGCCCCCTCCAGGCCGGTCCTCTGGGGGCGAAGTGGCCATGAAGCCCGGGTCGTAGTGGCCCCCAAGCAGCGAGCGCAGCAGCGTCTCGTTCAGATCCTTCTCCTTAGGGTCAAAGATAGGGTCTGGGTGTTCGATGAGGTCCACCAGGGGCAGGTTGTCGCTGGGCGCCGGGCGGATGTGCAGATAGTGCTGGCCACCGGCCGGTGCTGCCCGCAGTCCCAGGACCACCACCAGGGCGTAGAGGGTGACCCCCAGGCTGGGGCAGCGCTCCATGCCTCCCGCGCGCGCACCGGGGCTGCCTCTTCGTCCCGCGTCCCCGGAGGAGAGCACGCCGAGCCCGCAGCGCTGCCGCGCTCCCGGGTCCCTCCGGAGGCGGCTCACCCGAAGCTGGGCAGGCGCAGGGCGGGCAGCATGAGCTGCGAGTAGAGCGGGTCGCTCAGCGCCGGCTCCTGCCGCGGCGCAGAAGACGCGCACGAGTTGGTCGCAACTCCCCCCCGCCGCTCTACTTGGGAAGGCGACCGCGGCCGGGCATCCGAGATTACTCCAGCGCGACCGTGGGGCGCTGGGGGCGCCGGCTCCTTGCTGCTCTCCCGGGCGGCCGGCGGCACTGGGCGCGTGGACGAGCCTCTTCTCTCCTCCTCCTCCTCCGGCCGCTCCGCGTCCTGCCTCTCTGTGCGGCGCCGCGGGTCGAGCGGGTCCTGGGGGCCACTTCCCTCCGCCTGCTCCGGGCTGCGCAGCCGGCTCTGCCGGCGGACTCCAGCGGCGGTGGCGGCGGCGGCGGCGGTGGTGGCGGCGGCGGCGTCCGCGCACGTTGGCACCGGTTTGTCTGTCTCGCAGGGTCCAAGCCTTTAAATTTCCTGCACTTTCAGCTCCATCACCATGGAAACCACTGACTCTCTCCGCGTTGCCCCCTCCCCCTTCTTCCCCCCAAACAACAACCCCACCCCCCACTCCTCCACCCTCGAGGAGCCTGAGCCGCACGGGCTCGGGGGAAAGCGACTGCACTGGCCGCGAAGGCTGCTGCGGCGGCGGCGGCTCCAGCAGCGCCCAGGGCTCTGCCCTGCCGGACCCAGATGCCCCGGGAAGCCGACAGTCGGGCTGCCCGCCGGAGCTCACAGGCGGCGGCGGCGCGGCAGCGGCGGTGGCGGCGGCGGCGGTGGCGCTTGGCAGGTCTCCGCGCAATTTTCTCCCCCCCCCATCCCGGTTCTCCTCCTCCTGCAAAATGCACCGCCCCCCTCCTTTCTCCTGGAGCAATGCAATGGGGCTCTAGGCGCCCCGCCAGGGCCAGTCCCGGGGAAAGCTCTCGGCTGCGCTGGAGCCAGGCTGGAGGGTGCAGGGCTGGAGTTGAGGGGTGTGGGGTTGTCGAGGTGGGGCTTGGGGACTCTCACTAGTTGAGTGCTTTGCACCGGGAGTGAAGCAATGGGGAGATGTCGGGGTTCCTTTCTCAGTGCAGTTCTGACCAAGAATTTTCTCCATGTGCATGGAACGTTTTCCCTGGTGCATCTTCCCCCCCCCCCCAAATCCGGCTTGGCCACACACACACCACACCACACGACACCACACCACACACACACACACACACACACACACACACACACACACACACACACCACACACAGTGAGTCCAAGAGCCACAGTCTTGTACAACGTGATGCAATTACGAGGCAGCATTTCTGCTTCTCTGCCCCTCAGGCCCACGTAAGGGGGAGGTGGTCCTTTCACCCTCCTGTTTCTTCTTGGCCAGGTCGGCGCGGAGAGTGGCAGAGATAGGGGTGCTTCTCTTAGCATGTTACTCCCCTAGCCCTCGCGGCTCAGTACAACACAACTAGCTCTCGCCTCCCTGGGGGCGGCGCGCCCTCTGCTGGTCCTTTGTGATCCCTGCACCTGGTGCTGACTTGGGGGTGTGTATAGGTTGGGTAGGTTTGTAGACTGCTCACTTTGCCTGCCTCAACTTCAAATTCTGCCCCTTGTGCCGTTTTTGTGTATATTGACCGGTACTTTATGAGTCTGAATGTTTTCTAGAAGATCTCCAGGCCTTTAATGTAAACAGACGTCCCGAGATTTTTCTCCAAGGTACTCAGATTTCACAAGAATATAGTTTGCATCATCCGGCTGGGGTAAATGGCCTCGTTGAGCAAAGAATGGTGACTAGAAAAGGAAAGATGTACTAGGAGGAAGGAACCCAAGTTCTGGATGCTTTCTACCCAGGTACATTTATGCTGACCTTGGGCAAGTCACATGTGTGGACTATAAACTTTGGTTTTTAGATTTGTGACCTAATATAATAGCCTGTCTTTTTGACATCTTATAGTTCTAAGACAGTGAGTTAGGTCGCTAATCCAAATTCACTTCCCTTTTCCCATCAAAGAGACTGCTTATTGAAAATAAGATATCCTTTGGTGAAATGACACCTCCCATAAAGTATTATTTCATAATGAGCTGGACCAAAACCCAATTCAATTCCTTTCTGGCGAGAGATTGAAGTCTGGAAGGAAGTGAGGAAGAGATACTTGGAGTGGATGGCTCAGAATTCACCAGGAGTGGGCGGTTGGGAGTTTCAGTATCACACCTCAAACGCTCCAAAGACATAGTTTCCTTTTTAATCTTAGAAATAGGAAAGTAATTTGTTGAATGACCTTTCTGCAAGAACTCAGGAGTAGAAAGGGACAGTCAGTTTCACGTGCAAATACTTCCCTCAATAAGTGTAGACTAGTAAAATTAGATTCCATGAGTTCTGTCTACAATGAGGTCTTGCTTTGCTAAACATTGGGAAAAAAATGGCCTATTGGGATTATTGTGTTCCCAGCACTTGGGGAGGGGTGGGGTGGGGGTGGGGCTGCTGAGGAAAGAGGACCAGGAGTTTGAGGCCAGCCTGGGCTACACAGTGAATTCTGGGCCAACCAGTCTCCAAAACAAACAAAACTGATGAACAATCATTAGTGTTTAAAAATTGGTCTACTTCTTCATGTTGGAGAGATGGCTCGGTGGCTAAGAGCATCGACTGATACTGCAGAGGACCCCAGTTCTGCTCTCAGCATCCACATGGTGGCTCAACAGGCATCCCTAACTCCATCCTGATACATTTTCTGAGCTCAGTGGGCACCAGACATGCATGTGGTACACAGACATCTATGCAGCAAAACACTTAAAATAAAATAAGTAAGTCTAATTTTAAAAATGAAAAAGAATGGTCTAGTTTGAAAATAATATGTGATTGTCTCACAGACGTTATGTTTTGATATGATTTATGGGGTTTTGAGATTAGTTTGTTGTCTGATAAAGATTAAATGTTCCAAAGCCATTTTGTCGCTGCTGTGAATTAACTAAGAAAATAAATTTTCAGTAAAGACTTGAGATGATAAACTCCAGTACAGTCCTCTTGGAACAGAATATGTTTCAACTAGCAATCACTTACTGTTCTGTTTTCTCCTTTAAACTACTTAAGTAGTTTTTTAAACATCAAATCATTTGTGTTTTTAAATTTATTATCATTTTATTTTTTGTGTATGACAGTTTTTCCTGCATGCATGTCTATATACCATGTGTGCCCACAGAGGTCAGAAAAGGGCATCAGGTCCCCTGCAATTTGAAGTACAGACAGTTGTGAGCCAGCAAGAGGGTGCTGGGAGTTGAACCCAGGTCCTTCAGAAAGAATAGCCAAAGCTCTTAACCTCTCAGCTGCCTCTCCAGTCACAAATCATCCGTTTTTGCTTAAAAACCAATCCAGAGCCTTTTGTCCTTTATTTGGGCTGAATAAATTTGAATGAACAGCAAAGGAAGGAATGGGAACCCAGACATACTTGCTGATGGACTGGATGACTTATTAATGGAGAACCCATGGAATGACGGTCTGAAGGAGAGACAATGGGGTCTGACTCAAAAGTGACTCCACTCTGCAGCCAGGCCTTCTGCAGTCTCCGGAAGGGAGAGATGGCAAGCATAGGGGAAAGGACTTCGATGACATTGAAAGATCCATAGATCACCATAAAATTGTCACCTCGTGTTGCACACCATCTTCTTTAACCTGTGCTTTCTTTTGATAAATATAAAATTTCCTGATCCTTTTGAAGTGTCATCTGGAATTTTATAATGAATTATGATGAACTAAAAAAAGTTATCAGAAAAATTTTCATCTGAGCTATTGGGTTCGCAAATCACACTTGGGGAGGCTGTAGCCCTACTCTGCACTACACACGGGAGCAGCCATATAGTCAGGTACCAAATTGCTCTTAGAGACTAACTAGCATGGTCAATATCTTAATGGTAGAACTGAACTTTAGCTAGTCTTGATTTCAGACATAGGATATGAATCTGAAAGAAAAAGGAACCACACTTGATGAGCGACATCCAAAGGATCTTGGGACATTCTGAACTGCTACCACATCTATGGAGGTTCAACACAAAGATAACTTCTGCACCGAGTGGATTGAGGTTGGAATCCTGGTCCTGCCACTCATCAACAGTGTGACCTTTATACCAGCCAGCTCCTTCTCATCTGTGAAGGAAGGACACTGCACATCTGTCAGAATGGTACCGTCTAAAGCAGGTAGATGATCTCTCGATAAGCATGACATTTGGGGCTGGGTATATACCAAGTAGTTTTTCGGTGAATGTTCATCTGGAGAGTCCTGCTGCCTTCAGTTGATCAGCCCCCTCTAGTTGGAACAAGAGAGGGACGAAAGGGTTGGAAGGCAATGCCAACACTTATGCTCTGCATGTGTTTGGATGAACAGTCCCTTCATGGCTGCCAAGCATCAGGAGTAAGGGCAATAGAACTTTGTGGGGTACTCCTATAGCTGATCCATTTAGTTGATTCTGTGGTACTTGAAGATGAAGCATGACCAGTCCATAGAAAGGGGTGTGTGTATGTGTGTGTGTGTGTGTGTGTGTGTGTGTGTGTGTGTGTGTGTGTGTGTAGCTGTGTACCCAGAAAGAAGTGGCTGTCTGCTGAGCTTCTGACCAGGCTGTCATTGTGTTTGGACCTTAGCACTGGCCAGGGATGTGGGCCTCACTAGCTATTACAGAAGTCTAATCAACAACTACAATGTGGGTGTGCCTTGGCGGTCCCCATGGCAGGTGTATGTCCTGCAAAATATTCCTGACAAAGACCTGAAGGATTCTTTCAAACCATTGCTTGGATAGGTCCATGCCACAGAAAGAGGGGCTTGGGGAAATTGTGTGCCTATTTTCTACCTTCCATTTGGTCCTGAGGCAGCTGTGGAAGATACTCCAGGGACACAGGGTTTGATGTCTGAAAATCTGCTGTGTGAGCTTTGGTGAGTCATTTTCCTTCTTTGTGGAAATCTATGACATCAAAAAGTGAGAGGAGTATGAGACACCATAAAGGAGAAGGGCCTGAGAACAACCACCTTTTATGTCTGGCACTATCCCAGACATACGACAATCATCACCTTTGGATTCTGCTCCACTGAGTGTAATATCTGACACGTTTTCACAGAGGGAGACAGTTAAAGGGTTAAGATGCTTGTCATTTTCTTCTCTTGATTGACAGGAGATACGGATATCTCTTAATTGATTGAAAATACAGATATCATAACCCACCTTCCTGTGCCCAAACAGATGGACCGGTGTGTTCCTGTGGTCTTCTGGGAGCTGGGACAGTCCTGGTTACATCGACGTCAGTCCCCCACTCCAAGAGAAGGCTGAGAGATGCAGATTAACGTCTCATACATTATAATTACGTGTGTCCAACTGCACATGGAGCTCTAGTCAGAGGAGTGAAATTGCAAGGCAGGAGAAAGTGGAGCGAGAGGAGGGGAATGGCTGGGCTGAGGAAGCAGGCAGATACATCTGAGATACACTTCCCAAAATAGAGAAAATGTTTGAGACCAAAGGAGGAGAGGAGCATTGACTGGCTTGCTCCAGCCCGACAGCCCCTTGGCTCCCTCAGTCTCTGGCCCCCCTCCTCATCTGGCTCCAAGCTGGTGAAGGGGAGACGTCTCTGGAGCCCGGTGGCTCATTCATCTCCTGATAAACTGTTTATCTGGGTTTTAACGAGGGCGCCTCTCTCCACCCGGAGACAGGAGCCTCTGCATGTTTAGCCTGCCCTGATGTGGGGGGCCTTGAGGAGTGGGTGGGGGTGATGCGGGCAGGCAAGCATATCTCTCCCCTTTGCTCTGGTGCTTCTGAGCTTTGCACTCTCTCCTGGGTGGGCAGGCTTGGCCTTGGGTTTCTTACACTGATGTCTGAAGTCAGGAGAAACTCAAAGTTTTTCTGTGGAAAGGAACCTCAGCAACCCCTGTCATATACTTTTAAAAACAAGTAGTATTTGGTTCTGAGCTCTGGATTTTTAAAAAAATTATATGTGACCTAGTATGCCAAAAGGAAAATAGATGTGATGCTGTGGTCTTATTGCTAGGCCAGCAAGTAGTCTGTGAAAGACAACTATTATCAAGCTAATATAGATTTAAACTCCAAATGCTCTAGGTTTTACTTTTCACTCCCCACTGAAGACCCTTGTGAATTTCCACAGGTACATACTCCCAGAGCTACACATATACTGGCAGGCAATAGAATGTCCCAATGCTAAGTGCAAACACGCTAGAGCAAACACCTGCACCACATGTATATACACATAGCACACTTTATGTAGGATCCCTCCTCCCAGACACACACATGCATGCACACTGCTGCCCTTCTCCACCCAGCCAGTTCAGGCATCTGAAATCAGCCCCCTGGCATGAGCTGCCCCAGCAGGTCCCATAGGTCTTCTTCTCACAACAGGCACACAGATACTTATCTCAAACTGGGCTCACCCCTCCCACCAGCCACCCCAGGACTCTCCTCCTGTTGCCTTGGATGGATGTTTATTGTGATAATGTCTAGTCTTATGTCTTATCCTCTCAAAGCTCAAGACAACAAGGGACTCAATAAAGTGAGACTTAAGTTGGAAGCTGACCCCATTTCAGGTGAGTGTTGTGGTTCATGGGTTCCAGCTAGTGAATCCACCCAACCTTGTATTGTGATCTCTCTGAGTTTCACCCTCATTTGGACTCTTGACCATCCAAATCCCAGGCCAGCTTTGAGAAGGAATTCTGTGACCACTCATTTATCACTCACCCTTCTGTTCAACTGGCAGGTGACTGCTGGCATTGCTTGATGAACAATAAGACTGAATCCTTTCTGAGGGGTTCAGAGACTGTAGGGTAAAATGGAAAAGTAAACAGAAGACTATAATTCATGTGTCAACACCATGATAATGTATATTGGTATGGGGGTCCAAACAGGCTCCTCAGAAGATTCAGTGTTCAAAATGAAAGAGCTGGAAGGTCATTAGAAGGTCATAAACCAAAGGAGTGAAGGCTACCTTCTGGCTTGGTGACATTTTGGGCTGTGGAAGAAGGGGTAGAACGTGACTGAGAGGCTGGTGGTAAGTTGGCATTTGAAGACAAGACATTCTAAATACATTAACAAAACAATAAACAAACAAAACAATCAAATCTTGAAAACCCTACAGTGTGGTAATTTTAGGTTCTCAAGACTAGCAAGGGGCTAGGGAGATGGATCAATAGTAAAGTTCTTGGTAACCAATGTGGAGGCCTGGGATAGGATTCTTAGCATCCTCGATGAAGCCATGTACAGTGTCATACATGTGTAACTTCAGCATTGGGGTTGGTGGAATGGACACTGGTGGATCCCTGAAGCTGACTGGCCACACAGTTTACTTGAATCATCTAGTATCAAGTTCAGTGAGAGACTTGTCTCAAAAACTGGTGGAGAGCCATTGAGAAAGACACTTGATGTCAACATGGTCTCTACAAGCATGCACACATGCATGTATATGCACACATACACATAACACACACACACACACACACACACATTACATAAAAAAAGATGGCTAAATCAAAGCTTGACTCCTAGTTACATCAAGATGAAGGTCTTGGCCATCAGACTCAGAGCCTGTGCTATAAGTCTCTATGTAGGGATTATTTTGTGAGCAAGAAAGAAATTCCGGGCAATTCCTAAAACTATGGTGAGAAGTCATTTGTGGTGATGGCTATTCTTAAAGAATAGGATTAGCACGTGGGAGCAAGGACAGAATGAGCCTCACTTTGTAACACGTGAGTCTCCTCTAAAAATAAAAGGGAAAGCAATCAATGTTTTTGTACTCCAGGAGAAAATCAACACAAGATTTACATCAGTGAATTCAGCTTCCCCCAAAGTAACTACGGTGCATTAATAAAGCTGAAGACGGTGTTGAAAAGATTTCTGAAGCCAGCCAGCAAGCTTTGCTTCCGGTTTGGTTATATGGTTCATTTCTCAAGCATGGTGGAAACGTGAGGGACATGCACATTTGATGAGTCCTGAGTGCAGGGGGTGTGTCCGTGTGTGCGTGTGTATGAATATGTGGCAGACGCGATTTCTGGATGCTTTAATCTCCTGTCTAAGATGTCTACAGAGCAATGAGATTGCTTTCAACATAAAATGACACCAGTGTCAAAACCCACCATTGGGTTGAGAAACAAAGCAAAGCAAAATGTAAAGGCAGCCTGAACCAACCACATGCCTGGTCACAACTCTGGAATGAATTTGAGACGAAGGTTGGGGACTGGAAATAAGTGACCTAAATGGATGGTCAGAAGGACAGGACTGTCAGAGGAGCAAGATTAATTTTTTCTGTCTCAGTCCCAGGAACTAGATCCAATGTTAATACAGATTGCCTTTTTCTACCTGCCTTGCAGACCAAGTTTTCCGAGAATCTTCCCAGAGCTTCTGGAAGGGAGGGGGTACAATCGCCTCCCTATTTTATAAGTGGAGATGTTGGGGAATCCAATAGATAAGAGGGTTTCTTAAAGACATAGTCAAGATTCTGGAGCCATGTGGGGAAGAGTGAGGTAGAAATGGGGTTTTAGCTCAGAGACATGACCTGCATGGGGGCTCTGGGCTTTTCCCGTGTATCTGCTTTCTGGCTTTGAATAATATCAAATAACTTTATAAAAACATATAATAACTTTGAATGACATTGGCTTCAGGGGTCATCAGTACCTGCAGGTCCAGAGGTTTCCTTGTGGATAGTAACATGTGGCAATTGGTCAAATACAGCAGAGGGCTCATGTCATCTTCCCAAACAATGTCCCTACCTCTTTCCCTGGAATTCAAGTACAATAAAAATGAAGCTTTTGATTCTCCATTATGCTTAATACCTTTTGTCTCTAAAACTCATACTGTTTTAGCTCAGTTTCACTAAAAACATCTGCAATGAAGAAAAAAGTATTATTTATTTGAATTCATGAAATATACCTGATGAACACGGAAAAGAGCTATGGAGTTATGATGGAGCATCCCTAACGTTCTACAGGGGCCTCCTGCCTTCTCCATAGCCCATTCGGGTAAAGATCATCTAGGCACTCTTTGGCATCACTGATGAATCACAAAGAGGAGCATGGAGATGGCTCAGTATGCAGAGACAGACACTGAGTCCTCGATTCCACTGTGAGAAAACTGACTCAGAGTGTCAGGAGTCCCCTGTACTTACACCACAGCATGTGCAAGTTCACACTCTCATCTACCTGTGCACACACCCTCACTAATAATAATAATGAAAACAGAAAATTTAAACCACACAAACGCTCATTAACTAATTGACCCGAACTTAGAACTTATGCGTACATCATTGCTTACTCTCTCACTGCCATGGTTAGTGAACATGTGCTCATTACAATGGAATTTTCTAAGGAAAGACTCAACTTTAGTCATAGGATTGTTTTTTGAAAAGATTACATTCTTTTTATATTTAGAGGAAGTTCTTAATCAGTATATACTAATAAGCTAGAAATCAACTTCTTCCTACATTTCAGAAAGAATTGAAGAGCATACCCCAACGCACAGGCCTTTTGTTGTCCTCTCCCTACAAGATCAGGACCACTACAATTTCTTTCCTTCCGTGAGGCTTAACCATGTTAACTAGTTACATAGAGGTTGATTCAGTCCACACAGATAATCCCCCCAAAGCTAATAGAAGTGCCTTGGGGAAGCTGGGAGGGGGTAGATCCAATGATGAGGCAGGAGGGGCCCCACCCTCCTTTCCATTTTTGTTTCAGAAATCATGTACTACATTTATTCAGCAAAGCGCATTGAGAAAAATGCTAAGAGCCTCCCTCGGCTCTTCCAGGGATGAGCCCTTAAAAGTCTAATAAGTGGTGTCTTAATTACCATGCCACGGGTGTAAGAAAATCTGGGCATATCGCATTTTATAGAACTCGGCTTTGCTTTCAAGCCCTTTTGGCCCCAAAGGGGGGGTTGCTACAGTTTAGACTAAATGTTTATGGTTTGGCCTTTTCCAGCAGTGTGAACGTTTACTTCTGAGCTAGACCCATTGTTCCATCCGTGATTTAAATATGCTTTTTCTAAATATTTTGACAGCAAAGCAAGTTGTGGGGCACTTGTCCCTTTTTAGGGACTTCGGGGCCGTCATTGCTGGTTTGCAGTGGATGTCTGGTGAGGTCTCTGAGGGTTCCTGCTTGCTGTTCTTCGTCTTACAGGTCTGAGGTATTAGGTGAGGTCCAGGGCTCTCTCAAAAGTAACCCTACATTCACAATGAGAAGTAAGGTTCAGATATAATTCTGGCCTGTTTATATGCACCCTCCCATTTCTTGAGAGGTTTTAGTGTTCCTGAAGGAGACATGGACTAAAATAAATTAATTTATAGAAAATGAATGTCTTATGATAGTTCAAAAATGTCTAAAGGTCCTCCTGTTTGCTCTGAAGATAAAGTTATGATGTCCCGTGGCATCCTGATATGACCACAACCTGCCTTTCCCGCTTACCTCTTTATGTTGCTCTGCATGAGCTCTGGGGAGCCCAGCAGCCCTCCTGGGAGGTCTATACACACAGTCTGTTCTTCCTCACTGTTATACATTCCATCCATCCACTGTCCCCCTTTGGCAAAATCATTTGCAACCTCCAGGTCTTGCTTAAACATTGCCTCCTCCCTTCTTGTTCTGGGCAGAGTTCATCACCCACTCCTCTCCCATTGTACACCACCCATTCCTTCCTGCTGCTCATCTGTTAACCGACCACACTGCAAGCTGCTGTCCATCTTGACTTCTGCAGTCTCCATATTCCTGGAGCTCGACATTGCTTTGATATTCAGTAGTTATCTTGTAGATGAATGAGTCTCTGAACTTGTTTACTTGATTTTGGTGACCAGAGTGGATCCTGGGAAGAAGTAATAGGAAAAACTATGCTGATTTCTTTCTTTCTTTTCTTATTTAAGAAAGTTTTTTTTTTCCTTTTACATACCATCCACTGTTGCCTCTCTGTCTCCTTCTTCCTCTCCTCCTCACCTCCCCAACCCTTAACAATCCTCAAAGAGGTTAAGACCTCCCTTGAGTAGTCAACACAGGCTAGCATACCAAGCTGAGGGAGGACCAAGCCCCTCCTCCCTGGATCAAGGCCAAGCAAGGCATCCTACCATAGGGAGTGGGCTCTACAAAGTCAGTCATGTACCCAGAATAATTTCTGGTCTTGTTGCCAGGGGTGCCACTAACAGACACAACTGTCACCCTCATTCAGAGGGCCCAGTTTGCTCCCATCCGCACTGATTTCTTCATGAATGTAGCTGCTCTAGATAGAGATTGCTTCCTGACGTCTGCTCTCTTATAAATCAGATTCCTCACAGCTATCTAGAAAAGGATCAATTTGAGGCAAATAGACGTTTAACTATTCAGCTAATACACACCAATGTCAGCCCATGCTGGACTGAAAGGACCTGGTGGCTGTACTAACGCCTCACACCAGAGTCCTCACCATGTAGCAGCTATTTGAGGGCAGCTGACTTTGGTGGTAGAGTCAAGTCAAAGCAGGACCAGGGATGGTGGGCTCTTTTTCAGGAGACTGCAGCTTGAGGTCAGAGGGAGTGGGGTAGGGAGTATTTGACTAATCCTAACTCATTCTGTAGAAACAGTAACTGCAGTGACTGGAGGGTGAATTCATCCCATGCCCTCAAAAAGGCGCTAGTCCTGTCCCCTCCCCCACCCTTGAGGCCTCAGGACCTGGAGCTCTCAAGGAGGCTGTTTCCCTTCATGTTTGCTTCCTCGTCTCCAGTCTCTTCTGTCTTCTTGGGGAGGTGGCCTTAGAAGCTACTTCCAAAAGGACAGGCAATACTAATCTCCAAGACCTCTCTCTTTGGTGTCCGATTCCTCTTTGTATGGCCAAAGAGCCTTGTGCACCATCTGGCACGGCCAGTGTGCTCCGGGTGGCTGGATCAATGGCTGGGTTCACTGTCAACACCGACTGGGTGCTATTCTTTAAACATCCCTCAGGTACTCTAAGCTGTCAGTCCCCAGGCACAGTTGTCCAGATAACCAGGTCAAAGGTGCCCCCTTTGCGTATTCTTTTCTCAGCCTGAATGACGCAGCCCAATGCAAGAGCTTCTCAGGGCAGCTCCCTGTCACCCGGGGCCCCGTCCACCTGGCACAAAGGGCAGGGCTTTGAAGAAGAAATAGATTAAGGTATTGAGTTACAGTTTCTGTGGCCAGGCTCTAGCCCGAGCTGAATGTCCTTCCCCAAGAAGGGTGACTTGGCAGCCGGCTTCAGGCTTCGCTCCCTTCCCACTTTGCTTCTTCCCACTCTGAGGAAAGAGGGGACACTCGTTCCCTGTGGCATGTGCACATTTCTGTAAAAGGCAAATGGGACAGCTAGCTGCTCTTGTACTTGGGCACATCATCTTGTGTCGGAGCAAAGTGGAGATGAAGACAAGAACGGGTTGAAAGCGCATGCGTAAACTGTGTTAGCCCCAGCCACTGCAGGGATGTCAGCCCTTCGTTTCCAAGTTACCGAGTTCTTACTGTGTGCCTAGTGCAAGGCATTTTATTTATTTTATCTAGTCTTCCAGACAGTTTAGTTTCTAAGTGAGGACATAGAAACTTGGAGAAGTCGTAACCTGACCAAGGTCACTGTAGGAAGGGGTACAACAGCAGTTTAACTCTCTGCCTAACTCCGAAGCCAGAGTCCATTTCACAAAGCCTTTTCACTCCATCTCCTACCTGTGAGGGGTGGGTTGAGGGTAGGCTAAGGACATGCAAGTGGACTCTCATGAGACCCATACAATAGTTTAGTACATGAAAGCCTCCTTTTAAAATCATTATTTACTGTGTATGAGTGTTTTGTCTGCATGTATGTCTGTGCACCATGCGTGCATGCCTGATGCCTACAGAGACCTGAGGAGGGTTTTAGATCCCTGGCGTTATGGACAGTTGTGAGCTGCCATGTGGGTGCTGGGAATCAAACCCAGGACTTCTGGAACAGCAGTAGTCAGTGCTCTTAAATGCTGAGCCATCTCTCCAGTCCATGAACAAACGTTTCTATACAGCAGTGGGGATTATACCACTGTGGGGATGGTGGTAACTGCTGAGGAAAGGGAGAAAAAAACCATTTGATATGTTTTCTTTTCTTTTCTTCCTTCCTTTCTTTCCTCACCCCTGATCACCCTTCCTTCTTTCCCTCCTTCTCTGTCTCCCTGTTCATTTCATTTTTTTTTTTTTTAAAACAGGACCTTACGTTGTAGCTCAGGCTAACCTTGAACTCTTGCATTTCTTTCCTTAACCTCTCGAGGGGTTATAGGCCTGTACTGCTTGCCTTGATTGGCTGTTATTTCACACAATGGGGCATGAAAAGCAGACAAATTAAAAACTTTAGAGTTCAAAACCCCAGGGAGATATCAGACTGAGTAGGGTGGTTGTCATCATAAAACAAACGAACAAAAAAAGAAAAAAAAACAAAAGACAATGAGAAGGTGTCACATGGAGGATATGGAGAAATGGGACGACTCGCGGATTGTAGTGGGAATGTAAACCAAAGCAGTCACAACTGAATGGAACGACTCCCCCCAAATTACAACTAGAATTAGCATATTGGGTAACGTTGTGCTCCCAGGCATGCCTGCATACAAACACAGTCAAACAGATCTGCACAGCTTTGCTTATCACGGTTGCCCACAGGTAGAGATAACTCACTTGCTATCTGAGAGAGGAGCTGATGAAGAGGTCCATATACACAGTAGAATTATTCACCCTTCAAAAGAAAAGAGGGGGCCGGGAAGAAGGCACAGTGGATGAGGTTTTACTGAACAGGATGGAGGACCAGAGTTTAGGTCTCCAGAGGTGGATGTAGAAACATGCCTATGGCAAGATGAAATGTCCATAGGATCAGTTTCATACTTGCAAAGTGGCACACACACACACACACACACACACACACACACACACACACACTCCTGAACTTTCAAACACACATTTTTTAAAAAAGGAAAGCAATTCTGAGTTGGCTTCTAAGATGGTAAACCTTGAAGATACTTAACTGTACAACTCAAAATAAGGAGGTTTTACTCATATGAGGTGTAGAGACAGAATTCTGGTTGTCAGGGGCTGGAGGAAGGGCAGAACGGGGAGTTTTATGGGTGTGCTTTCAGTGTAGGATGCTGGGAAAGTTCTGTAGATGGACAGTATGACTGTTGCACAATGGGAATGTGTGCAATGTCACTGAACCGCATGGCTGAAATGGTGCATGCTATATATATCTTACTACTGTGAAAACATAAAACCTTGATGTTCAGTGAGGGAGAGCCAAAATGACATGATCAACAGTCCCTCCTCATCCCCATCATATTTGGAGACATTAAACATAGAGCCAGGGCAGACATCTCTTGCCCTTGGGCTTCTTAGTAGGGAGCTTCCCTGTCTCAGGTGGCCTGGCAGCCAAGTCAAGTTGAATTTCTCTGTTCTTTCTACTCTGGTTGGACCAAGTGCTGGACACTTTCAGGGTGGGAGGAAGTTCATCTGAAAACAGAAGGGTTCCTTAGGATTGAGCGCCTCCCTTCCTGGTAGCCGGAGGATGACTCCAGCCAGCCCCCAGGGTATAGTAACAGCCCTGTCAGCCAAGGCAAATTGGGCCGAACCTCAGAATCCCAAATTAGTCCCTGGCCCTTCGATAGGGCAACTTTGGTCTAAAGCTGAAGTGACACCTTGACAGTGATCCTGACTTGAGGGGGGGCCTTGGGCTGACTCTCATAGGATGCTCTTTCTTCACAGGAATGCAACTGTGTGTACAGTGTGGTGTCTGCAAACAGCCAGGCCTACGACTGCAATTAGGGGCTTTCAATGGAGGTGTTAGCCACACTCAACGTCTCACTGGTCTTACCCATGACATTCATAATGGGATAGAAGTTCCATTCCGGGACTGACAGCTTCAATTGGAATTTGGTGCAATCTTATATTTATTTACAGGTTTTTGAAGTTGGGGTGATGAAAATCCCCCCTTCCTCTCCTCTCCTCATGCCTGGGCCCCCAGCTCCCAAGGATAAAAATGAAGGTTGGGATTACATTTCTAGGGAAGCAAGGCTATATTTAAATATGCTTTGGAAAGTGTGGCTGCATGTCTGAAGCCAGGGAGAGAGCTTCATCCAGCCTGGCCTGTGACATTCCTAAGAATCATATTGAGACCTTGTGTTAATTGGTTCCAATTTATCAGTTCCAATTTCTCCTGTGCCAGGGCCAGGCTGAAGGCTCCAATGCTTTCTGAACTAAGCCACAGGCTGGATTATTTATTCTAGGAGTCAAAGATGCCACAGCTTTACCTCCATGCCTTTCAGTCACCAATGGTGGCAGCTTTTCATTTCTTCTCGAATGCCTCTTCTTTTAACTGAAGCTTACCCAAGTCATGATTCCATTAGTTACATCTTGGTAGATCTTTCTTGATAACTGGAGTTCATCGTATTTGCACAAAAGCAGTGCCTTTTTGCCGTGTTAAGTGAGCCAGGGGAGCCGGAGGTGGGGGTGGGGCTGGGCTTGGGTGGTGGATTTATTTGTAATTACAGTAGAACCCTCACTCTCATCCTCAGTATTCTGCCCATTCACAGGCTCCGGACAGGGCTGGCGCCAAGATCTCCAAGTTGCCCTGTGTTTATGTCATTGAGACGAGGACAATATTTCAGTGTGGAGCCAAGCCACAGGGATCCACTCTATAAAACCCTCACTAAAAATAGATGCTTCAACCCCTGCCCAGCCCCCCTCCCTGCCTCTGAGACTCCCCCACTCCTGCCCCCAGCACTAGCAGCACCCAGCTTCAATTCTCAGGGAGACAACCATGCCAAATCAGCAGAACCGGCAGCTCTGGGGGCCCAGGGAGCTCCTGTCTTCCTGAGGAGTTTTAACTCCGAATAAAAGGCGTCAATTAGCAGCCTTTAGAGCTGACAGGGCAATTAAAGTGAAATGGCAAGACTGAGGAGAACTGGAAGAAGGGAGGAAAGAGGAGAGAGAAAGAGGGAGAGGGAAAGAGAGAGAGAGAGAGAGAGAGAGAGAGAGAGAGAGAGAGAGAGAGAGAGAGAGATTTCAAATGTATTTTTGGTGACAGCTGCATTTTGAGGAAGGCCAGTCTCTATGACTGGCTGTTTGGATTTATTTTTCACTTCTGAAGTGCTATTTCCAGTGAACACTGATACTCTCACTTTATTACACTTTTTGTATTAGAACTGAGCTGCCTGGGAAAATTAAAACAATCCAAGAGCACAAGGCTGCTGTCTTCACAGGCACTCCAGACTGGCTGGCTTCCACTTTGCCTATTTCTGTGTCTGTTGAGTTAGGTGCAGCCGGAAGACTTGAGGGTAGTTGTCCAGGGGGCAAGAGCAGAGCTGTGACAACCAGAGGTCATGTTTGAGACTCTTAGAGTTTAGGGCTGACCAATGGGTCTTTTTACATCTCCTGGTTCTATGCTTATCCCAGGCAGGACCTCAAGTCAGATTACCAAAGTCCTGGAAAAGAAGTTTGGGAAGTATATTTCTAGGTGATGATCTTTTAGTGACAGGCTTTGGGTTGTGACTCTTATGCTGGAATTGGTACCACAAGCTTTGTTCAACATTCCCTGTTCTTCCCTCCCCCACCCCACCCCTTTCTCTGACTTTGCTTATTTGAGACAGGAATCTGGCCAGGTTCCCCTGTCTAGCTGGAGTTTGTGATCCTCTTACTGCAACCTTCTGAGGGCTGAGATTATAGGGGTGTCAGCACACCCACCCAGCTACTGCTGATTTGTGGTTTCTTGTAGCATTTCAGTTTGAAAGAGTAGACTTAAGAAATCCCAGTGCTTCAGTGCAGTGGTGGTGCATTGCCTTCAGTCCCAGCAGTCAGAAGATAGAGGCAGGCAGATCTCCAAGGCCAACCTGATCTATAGAGTGAGTTCCAGGGCTACACAGAGAAAACAAACAAACAAGAAAGAAAGAAGGGAGGGAGGAAGCCCGGTGCTGAGCAGGATGTAGAAAAATAATGTAACATTAACAGAGGGCGAGAACGCCAAGGAAGCCATAGTATGTCAGCATCCTTCCTTCTCAGTATCCCATCCCAAACCTTTCTAGCCCAAGGAGGAAGGCAGCCCCTAAGGATGCTGCCCTGGACTCAGTTTTCAGTCTCTTCTCAAGACAATCTGGCTGATGAGTGATAGGGCTGTGCCAGGATTTAGGTTTAAGTGTAAAGTCTGGTGTCTTGATGCTTGAACTATACTCCTTCAAAGGAGGATGTGACCTTTCAGGGAAACATCAGCTTGAGATCACTTGGATGCCCTGAGCTCTGAGACCTTCAGCAAAGGGGACTTGATAGTCCTCAGATACTGCTGCTGTCCTAAGGACAAAGTTCGCCATGCTGAGGGTCAGCACTTTCAGCAAAGTTCAGTGGAAGTTTCTCGGGCAGGCCTTAGAGAGCCCAGGTTTCTGAGAAACTATTCTTAGGACATAATGAGATTAATATATTTTAGACACTCTGGCTCAAGTTACCATTGTGCCAGCTCAGCAAGGTGAGAGGTCAAAGATCACATGGTCAGTTAGGCAGAGGAAGTCTTCCTGGGACTGTTGCTGCAAACAGTGGCCTATAGGTCTACTGGCATGGCCTGACTGCAGCATCTTAATTAAGGCCAAGGGTTGATTGTAGGGCTGTAGTAGTAGCTATTCAGTTAAAGGTATATATAAAGCCAATCTAGGAGTGCCTGAAATAGAAAAAGCTTTTGGGTGCTATGACCAGCAGGGTTACCTCCTCTTGGGGATGTTGTTCTTCAGCCACAATTCAGTCAGCCTCCTCATATCAGCTGCTCTAAATCAAGCAGATGGACCTATCTTTGTATACCAAGGGCTCTTTCCACCCATATAAACCCAGTAATGTTGAACGGAGATCCTGATAGAGGCCAGGTACTGTGCTATGGTTTGGATATAGCATGTACCCTACCCAGCTCATGTATTTGAATGTTTTGTTTCTGACTATCAGCACTGTGTGTGGAGGTTGTGGAAACACCAGGGAGAGGGACCAGTGGATGTGGGTTGTTGAGGATGGGGGCAGACCCTTTGAGGGTTTAACCCTGCCCTGTTTTCTGATCTGTGGAGGTGTAGGGAGTTCCAGTCGAGTGCTGTAAATGCTGTCGTGCCTATTCTACAACTATGGACTAGACAGTCTTGAACTGTTAGCCAACCAAGTACTTCATTTTAAATTGCTTTTGTCAGAGACCAGGAAAGTAACTAAAACTCTGTTCCTGGTTCTAAAGAAAGCAGGTGAACTGCCCATGTCTCTCCATACAGCTCTACTTGATAAAAGATTGATATGCTATTCTTAAAAATGTTTTTTTATTGTTTATTCTCAAATCATGTATATGAGTATTTTGCCTATATGCATGTGGGCCATTAATGTGCCTCATTTCTGCTGAGGCCAGTTGAGTTTATTGGGTCCCACCACAATTGGAATTACAAGTGGTTATAAGCTGCCATATGGGTGCTGGGAATCAAGCCTGAATCTTCTAAAAGAATAGCTAGTACTCTTTTTAACAGATGAGCCATCCGAGCAGCCCAGATATGCTATTCTTTTATTATATGTAATAGCATAGAATAAGGATTTGTTTGATTATGAGGGTTAGAAAGAAAGAGGCCTAGTTTGCCTTTCTCATTTCTTGTTGGTTTTTAGAATTTTAATATCTTCTATTGTGCGTAAATGGATATTTCTTATCTTTTAAAGTTTGATAGCTTAAAATGATAACACAAAGAGTAGTCAGGGTTTATAGTTATGTGTTATATGTTTCTTCCCTTGTGATATGTCTATGTAGCTGTCATATAATATGTGACATATAAACAAGTTTCAGGCACTTCCATGAAAATACAGGGATGGGTTGCTTGGCTGGTGGTGTGTCTGTACTAGTGACATTTTTTTTCATATGACTCTTGGGATCATCACAGAGATTTTAAATTTGAATTTTAATATTTTCCTGAAAGAAGATTCATGAGTGGGTAACCTTTTTTGTTGGCTACAAACTCTCTCATAATATGAAAGCCTCACCATTTTTTTTTAAAAGTAATTTTACTGATAACACACATATTGACTCTTCTACTTTTTAAAGATTTATTTATTTTGTGTATGTGAGTGCTTGTCTGTTGTGGGATATTTGTACACTATGTTGGAGTGGGATTGTATTCTGTTCCATTGTAAATAATTGTTCTGCTTACTGGTTTAATAAAAATGCTGATTAGTTGAAGGCAGACAGGACATGTAGGCAGGGCTACCAGACTAAGAAAACTCTGGGAACAGGAAGAACAGAGCAGAGATGTCACAGAGTCTCCAGAGAAGCCAGCAGATACAAAGGACAACTATGCTGCTCTGAGAAAAGGTACTGAGCTACATGGCTGAACAAGATAAGGATCATGGGTTAGTTTAAGAGCAAGAGCTAGCTATCAATATGCCAGAGCCATAGGCTGATCAGCATAAGATTAATGTAAGCATCTGTGTGTTTCTGTGGGACTGTGGAACTGTGTGGTCTGTAGGTCAGAACCTCAGGGCAAAGCCAGAAAGGCTAGGCCAGAAACCTCATACTACACTATATGAAGATGTATTGCTGTCATTGGTATAATAAAAAGCTGAACAGCTTGTGGCTAGACGGGAGGCATAGGCAGGACTTCCACGCAGAGGGTGGGGGGAGAGGGAGAGGGAGACTGGGAGGGGGCATCTAGGTGAGTGATTTTTCCAGTAGATTTAGAGCCAGCTGGATGTGGCCTTGGCTATGGCCTACTAAAAAGAGGTGGCCGAGCCACAAGATAGAACACTGATGAACAAAAACAGGTTAACTAATTTAAAAAAACCTACGTGGGAAACAGTCAAAGCTAAAGCCAAGGATTTTATACTTAATAATACATTTCTGGGTCATTATTTGCAGGATGGCAATCCAACAAGAAAGTTTGCTATACTTGCCTGCATACACTCATATATGCAGTATCCATGAAGGCCAGAAAAGGCAAGATCCCTGGAACTGCAGTAACAGTCAATACTGGGAACTGAACTCCTGTCTGCAGGTGCAATGACGTGCTTCTAAGCCCCGAGCAATCTTTCCAGCCCCTATTTCGTCTCTTTGTATTTCCCTTCTATTAAAGTTGCAGTTGGCCAACTGTGAGATATGTCTTCTCTTTACTATGTATTTAAAATAGAACCTCAGAAGTATTGTTGGATCCAAGAGTATGTGCATTGATAATTTTCTTACCACCAATGTTCTTTTTAAGGTGTTCCAATTTGCACGCCAATCATAAGCATGGGTTTTACTTACTCTGTAAGAATGGGCATATTCTTATTGTTTAAGCTCACTTCAGTAAATCAGCAGTCGATGGCCAGTGCTAGATGTTCTAGTCATGAGAAAGACAGGACTTTCCTGAGAATTCTAATTCCATTCAGTTTCTTTTTAATAATAGTTTCCTGTAGATGCAGGGCTGTCATAACTAAGTTACACAGAACAATTTTTAGCCCTTAAAGAGAGGCATCAAGGATCGATGATGTGGCAGAATGGGCAAAGGTACTTGCCACCAAGTACAACTATCTGAGCTTGATCCCTAAGATCCGCGTGGTGGAATGAAAAGAGAGAACAAACTCTGGAAAGTTCTCTGACCTGCACACACATGCTGAGGCATGTGTGCAAACACAAAATAAACAAAATGCATTTCTAAAAAGAAGTGAATCACAAAAAAGACTCATTGGCCTTTAATTTGTAGTTTGCATAAGGGCAAGGGGGTCTGTACCCAGGAGGATGGATTGGAAAAATGACTTTCCTCCAAGAATGGTCATTATCAGCTGTACTACCCTCAGTGGGGCACTACCTGCAAGTCCAAGAACTCTTTTTTTTTTTAACCTGCTGAACAAGCTGCATAATATAATCTTCAGACATTCTGGGCTTGCTTTGAAAGTAAAATGCTTCCCTATCCCATGATGCTGAGAAAGAGTTTTTGTAAAAGTGATGTCTTAAACTGGGAATTTTAGTTCATGCTTGTGATCCTAGCACATTAGAAGTGGAGGCAGAAGAAGCAGAGGTCAAGGTTATCCTTGGCTACATATGAAGTCACTGAGTTTAAGGTTAGCTTGGCCTACAGTAAACTCTTTCTTCACTCATACCCCCACACGACTCTTTTGTTGTTATTGAGACAGGGTCTCATATAGACTATGGAGATGGCTTCAAAGCATCTATGTATAGGTGACCTCCTAGTCCCAACTCCCTTTACCTCACTGCTGTGATTACAGATGTGCATCATCATATCTGGTTTATGGAATGCTGGGGATCGAACTCAGAGCCTTATGTAAGCTAAACAAATGCTTTGCCAACTGAGTTAGACTCCTAGCTAGATAGGCCATTTTGGTCACTGCAGATCCCATGGGTCTTTGATAGGAGAACTACTGCTTGGATACAGAGAGAGGGGACATCTGAGATGGCATGGGATGCTGTGAGTGTCCATCACACAGCAAAGATACTTGTTAATTGAATGTTTGAGTCTAAGCTGGGTTTCAGATCAAGCTTTGAGAGGCGTGCTGATGAGTGCGGTACACTTCTGTAGGACTGTGCTACAGCTGGGGAAGAGGGACAGTTTAGTAGACATGTCCTGGAATTTCAGGTTCATTTTTGTTAGAAGCTGTTAGAGCTGGCACAATGGAAGAAACTTAGTGAGTAGAAGATGGGTATACATATATTGCTCATACTTACAGACCAACAGGATAAGTGTCTTCTGACCTTGAGTCTACCATCCTTTATGTCTTTCTGAACAACTGGGTGCACAGTGATACCTCACACTGTACCTGGCTTATGGGAGTTGCTGTTAGTATGCCCCCTCATTTTCTGTAGCCCCCCCAACCTGTCTCTCTTCACAGTACACTTCATAACAGCTTCCCATTCCCTTCCTCACTTGTTTCCTTTCTTGGCTTAGGGAATAGTTGTGCACATGGTATTATAATTTCAATCTTTTCGTTTAATTTGTTTAATGGGACTTTAAAAAAAATTAATGTAGCCTCCCCTTACCTACCTGTCTGTGGACTAGCTTGAATTTCTCTTGAAGTGTAGGTAGAGAATGCTATTCCTGTGTTGATGTCCTAACACAATGAGTTTTTACTTATTTGCTTTATTTTATTGTTTTATGTGTACTGTGTGTGTCCCAGTGCCCATGGAGGGTCAGAAGAGAGCCTTCAATCCCTTGAAATTGGAGTTACAGGAGCTTGTGAGCTTCCATGTGCTGTGGGGAATCAAACCCTGGTCCTCCAAAAGATCAGCTAGTACTCTTAACCGCCAAGCCCCCTCTCCAGTTCCTGTGACAAGGTATTTTAGACAGCTCTCTTATTTTATTTTAGTTGATGGCATAAGCAATCATCAGTTTGATATGGAATGGCCAAAAGTAACTGGTAACAGCCCTGGTAACTACTTTCTCTAATATCCTTCTTAGAAGACACAATGTAACTGTGTCTCCAAGAGGTGAAGTGGCTGCCTCAATACCCTATCACTTAAAGAGATCAACTATGTTTCTGTACCAGGCCGAGTCCTTAGCTTTAATTTTTGCTTGCTTGCCTCTGCTGCTCTTCCTGACCCAGAGGCCCATGAATAGTTGACCATTTCTGGAGGACAGGAAAGGTGTCTCCTGAGTTGGCACAGAAGACCCATTTTCCCTACTGGTCTGGGTCCTGCTGAGTTTTACCTGTGGTCCTTCTTTAGAGTTAGGAAAGCCTAGAGGGGGCTGGAAGTGTGGGTCCCTTCTCAAAAGAGTGAGGGCCGAGCCTCTCTTTTTGAAGTCTGTGGTGGGAGGTGATCTCATGGGGGAGCAGGTCTCCAGAGAAGAGTGAAGTTAAAGAAAGTCAGACAGGGAATGACCTCGCCACACTGGCCTCTCCTACTGACCTCCATCCATCACTCCACTCTCTCCCAGAGTCTCCAGTCTCCCGGGGGATGGCTGTCTCCTCCTTTCTTTTCTCTTTAGTATCAGGGAAGATGACTCAAACACAGCCTCAGGGCACCAAAGGCATCCACAAATTGGTCCCAATCCCAACTAATGAGGAAGGCAAGAGAGGAGGAGACTGGCAGGCTGGGTCCTGTGGCTTTGGGCTGCCAGAGGAGGGGAGGAGACAGCCAGCTAGGCCCTCCTCTGACCCCACACAGCTCGAGGCCCCAGGCCTAAGCCTCAGATCAGTTTTTCTAACTTGTCTCCTGTTCCAAACCAGTAAATAAACAGATCTTGCTCCAACCCCCATCCCTCCTTCCCATGCACACATTTTCCCACACATGCTCAGCCAGCCCTGGTTGGCTGGAACAGAGTTTCAGAGTGTATCTCTTAGCAGCCAGTAGCTCTTACTTTCCACACTAACTTATCAGAGTTCTGGGCCCAAGGGCAAGCCTCTCAGCCTCCCGACACGTCAATTTTCTCATGTTTGAAACTGATTCCTAAGGTCTAATAATATCCATTTGAAAAAATTGTGAAGAGGAGCAGAAGTCAGAAATGGAAGCCTTGGGCTTCTATGGTGGTCCATACCCGAAATCCCAGCTCTTGAGAAATGGAAACAGGAAGATCAGGAGTTCAAGGCCATCCTGGGATACATAGGGAGTTTGAGGCTAACCTGGGTTGCTTGTCTCAAAAGCCTAAGACAAGCAAATAAGCAAACAAAATTCTTGAAAATGCATGTTTAGCTAGATAAGGGGATTCATGCATCTAATCTTAGCATTCTGGAGGCTAAGACAGGGGGATCACTGTGAGTTCCAGGCTGCGCTAAGCTGCCTATTGAGATTCTGGTCAGCTGTGGATACAGAGTGAAAGTCTGTCAAAAAAAAAAAAAAAAAAAAAAAAAAAAAGAAAAGAAAAAAGATCCTCCCCTAAGACATGTGAATTGCCTGGAACCAAACCCTTTAGGAAGTGGTAGCTTTTATTATTTCAAACAACCTCCTTCCTCTAACTCTACCTCTGCCACCCAACACACACACACACACACACACACACACACACACACACACACACACACACACCCCAGAGTGGGCAACAATAAGACACATTTTCCAGTTCACTCCCATTCTGTTAAAATTGATCCTTCTGTGGTGGCTTATAGTGTGTGAGGACCCCACCCTCTCAGAACAAACTGCAACATCAGCATCACTGAGGACAGGCTCCTGAGGTCACTTGGGCTCAGCCTACTCCATCAAGTGATGTGGGGGAGGGCAGGGGGCAATACTAACCAAATAATGGCTGGAGGGTCTTCTGAACCCTTTCAAGCTAATTCTCCCCTCTCCCCCGTCACCACGTAATCTCCTCTAATTTAAGATAGTCTCTTCGGTTGATAAACTCTGCTAACTTCTCTCATTTTTTTTTTTTTCACGCCTGTCTTGAAGTCGGAAATTATATTGGTAAGTCTCACTGTGGATGTTATTAATGTGCTTAATGGGCACTCAAGGCAGTTTAAAGATCTTAGCCTTTGCACTGTGCCTTTATCCCACCCTGGGGGTAAATAATGGAGATGCTAACACAGTCTGTAAATGGGAAGGAGCAGAGGTGGCCTGCTTGATTCACAGGGGCAGGAGGATGCTTTGATGGCCTGAATGCAGGCAGGGGACAAAATCAGAGTTTTTATACCCTCTTCAAAAGGCCAATTCTCCCAACACAATGAACATTTCCACGTCATTTTTAATTTGGCATGAAAATGTCTTCTTTAGCTCAGACTAGAGCCGGTAAAATTAATGGAAAACACACATCTGGCCAGCTGTGTTCTTCCAAGTAAAGAGGTGAGCAATAGAGAGGGCCAGAAGTGTGATGAGAGATTAAAGATAAATGTTCTCAGGATCCCATCAACCTTACTCAGACTGAATCGAACAAACTGTGATTGTAAATTCTCGGGGCAATTGTGGCTCCCTCAATGACCATAGGTTCTTTCATTGTCCTCTTTGGAGGTGAAGTATAGGGTGGTAGGTGCACTTCCATCATGTGGATGCTGGTAATCGAACTCTGGCTGTCAAACTTAAAGGCAAATGTCTTTACCAATCGAATCATCTCATCAGCCCCCAAGATATTTAACCTTTTAGGGACCTTTAATACTTAGCTTGATTTCAGGCTGTGGTATACAGTCTCTTTGTACTTTCTACCAAGTCTGGATGGTTTTCTGTCTAGATCCTCTTCTGTTGAAGATGTTCTTCATGTCTGACCTATGACAGGAGTATAAGGACAGTGCATCTGGCAGAGGTCAGTGAGGTTGGCTTTGAACACACCCTTGCCAAGTTCCAAGAACTCCCCCCACTCTGTTTTCACCCCCTTTCTAGCCAGCTTTGTAGTACATGAACTCAATTTTAACATGGACTTGTACCTAAGACAAAATCATAGTAGTTGTGGTAGACAAATGTGTGCCACTATTGACCTTGCTATGAACGCCAAGGGTCCCACTAGAGGGTTCTCTGTGTAAACTCACTCCATCATTGCATTGGCCTCAAGTTTTACTCATACTTTTATCAAGTAGTTTGTATATTATTCTTTTTAATTGCTCTTTCAGGCTGACATGTATAATCTGAGGAACCCTAGGGTCTATGAATTCCTTGAGATTGTCTGTAAAAAATGTGTGTGCTATGGTTTTCATCAAAGGGATCTCAAAGGCTAGAATTTGAGTGATCACGTATCCGGATGTATTTGAGGCAGTTCTAGTTTACATCACCAGTTGCCTTGGTATTGTCAATAGCAACTCTTTTTACTCATGAGAGTTTTGGGAGCTGGTGAGATGACTCAGGGTAAAGGCCATTGCCTCTAAGCCTGATGGCCAGAGTTTAATACATGGGACCTACATCTCCTATGAAGAATCAGTTTCTGTGAATTATCCTCTGACCTTCACATACCTGCTGTACTATTCACATGTCCATGGAATTGTATATACATATATAATACTTTAAAAAGAGTCCTAGTGTGGGGTTGGTGATGTAGCTCAGTTACCAGAGTACTTGTCTGGCATACACAAAACTCTAAGTTTGGCCCCTAGAACCATATAAACTTGTGTGGTGATCCACGTCTGCAGTTCTAGAACTTGAAAGGTGAAGGTAGAAAGATCAGCAGTTCAAGGTTATTCTTAGATACAAAAAGAATTAAAGGCCTGCTGGGTTACTTGAGACATCCTGAGATGATCCCCTCAAGTGGCAGGAGCAATTGAATTGGAAGCCTAAGTGATGAACACAATCACTTTGCAGGCTAAAATCATCCAATCCATTGAGGACCAAAGCAGCTCACAGTCTTGAGGAAAGGTGAACATGATCACTCTCCTGAACTAATGTTCAGCATCCATTGGTTTAGGTTGGCAACCCTCTCTTTCTGGGCATTTGTGATTCATACTTGGGTTTATTCTGGCTCTTAGAATTCTCAGGCCTTCAGATTCACTGAATCACACTATTGGCTTTGTGTGTGTGTCTCTGGTTTATAGACATCAGATCACAGGAGTTCTTGACCTCCACAGGTGCACGAGCCAGCTCCCATAATAAATCTCTTCACTTGTGTTATGTATTTTAAGTGATATTACAATAATTATACATATTTATGGGGTATACTATAATATTTCACTATATGTAGATGGCATCTTATTCAATGTGCTGTCAACTGTGTGTTTATTGATGTTGCACTCATGGCCAACAGAATCATAACTCAGAGAGGCTCATCTAACACATGTATTTTCTCTGTGAGCATGTCACAGCATTCTTATGACTGGACACACTAGACAACACTACATGTGGAGTCCATTGTAGACAGTAAAACCACCATCAAAGAAACAAATGCAAAAAAAAGGAAAGAAGGAAGAAAGGAAGAAAGAAAGGAAGAGTGGTACCACACAGACGACCGTGATTGTTTATATAGCTGACATAAGACAGCAGAGAATCACCAGCTTGGCTTCTGCTGAAATGCACCTGATGAGCAACTGAAAACCAATCTTTTGTTGCACTATACTTTGAATGATCATGAGGGGAGAAGGAGAATTCACTGGGGCTGACATATAACCTTAGCAATGGCAAACTCCTAAATAGGGAATCTACAAATAATAAAAAATAATTTATCACTCATACCAACAGTTTATCTGTTTGTCTATCTATCTCTTCTCTCCCCCTCCTAGGATTTCTACCTAGATGAAAGTATCACATTGTACACTGTAAACAAGTCATACGTTTTCTGTTTGTTAGTTATACTTCAGTAAAACTGGAAAACAAGTAAAACAAACAGCAAACGAGAGCTAATCTCCTCTGGAAATCCCATCTCTGACACACTAATGTTTTACTGGAAACTTGGGTGTTTCTTCGCTTAGTGAAGTTGACACATATAATTAAATATGAACAGGTCACTCTGTCAATGTGCCATTAAGACACAGTTCCTTAAACCATAATCTCTCATTACAGACAACAGGATGATGTTTCCACCTGACATCTATCCTCACACCACAAAAAAATGTACCAATCCCTTCTGTAGAAGGGAGTGTGGTCCTTGAGGGATATTTACTTTTCTTCTGATATCCTATAACTTAAACACTATGCTATAAGATTAATAATGCCCAAATACTGATAAAAAGCTATCACATGCTATGTTACACGGAAGAAGGATAATAAAGGAAAGCAAACAAAAATGTATAAGTAGAATATATACACAAAAATGTATGAATAGAAAAATGAGAAAATCTGTGTAATGGTTAAAGTTCTTATTTCTGTACCTGGACTTGCTTTTGTAAGTTGGCATGTTTCACTGACTACCCAGTCTATATGCCCTGTATGCTCAGCAAGCACCCCAGATGGACATAGTTTTAATTCACAAGGGTAATCTAAATCTTTATTTCTAAAGAGTATAGATGGGTTGTTGTTTCCCATTGATTTCTCTTCCCCACCATGGGGCACACTGATGCAAAGATCCACTTGAAGGGGTTCCTATATTCCACATTTTTTAAAATCTCTATTGTGCAGTAATAGTTTATTTCTCTCTTGCTTGTCCTAGTCAACAACCTCAGGCACAATACCATAACCACCCCTTTCCCACCTCTTTTTTTTTTTTAAATTGTTTTGCCTGTTGACCAGCAGGTATGAGGAACCCAAAGTGTCTGGGTAGGGCAGTCTTAACTTCTAGTTCCACAGAATCTCTATTGTGTCTCTTGTGGGGACATTCCTCACTCTGTCACTAAGATCTTGAGGTCATTGTGATGAGGAAGCACAAGTCTGTGTCCATCTTTCCTCAGGGCTAGAGTTGCAGGTGTCTACCACCACATATGACTTTTAAGTTGATTCAGGAGAATCCAAATCCAGGTACTGAGTATCTCCTCGGCTTTTATTTCCCATTTTTAATGCAGAAATGTTTTAAAAATAAGTCTAGAATAGTTTCTCCTTCTTGTTTACTAGGTCTTGTCACCAATGGAAAGGACCATTTCCTTATATTAGGGAAAAGATATAAAAATCTCTGAGAACTAAGTCATGGCACAGGTCTGGTGGACTGATTTACCCTGAGGCTAGAACAGTGGAAGACATATTTCTTGCCCTTTCTAGCTGAAATTAATTGGTAGCCTTCATGAACAGGAATGGATTAAAATGCATTTGCCAGAGGATGGAGAGATGGCTCAGTGGTTAAGAGCACTGACTGCTCTTCAGAGGTTGTGAGTTCAGTTCTGAGCAACCCATATGGCGGCTCACAACTATCTGTAATTATATCTGGTACCCTCTTCTAGCCTTCAGGCATACATGCAGAACACTGTACTAAATAAATAAATATTAAAAAATGCATTTGCCAGATTCCCAGCTGCATTCAAGGTCCTGTGCAATGTGTTAATTTGTTCAACCACAACTGAAACACCAGAAGCAATTGGAGCCACCACATGACTAAGTTTTAATAATGCACTGCCATTTTCCAAGACCCATCTGTCTTCTTCATAAATGGAGGAAGCATTGAATGAGGATGTGAAGGAAATCATCAACTCTGACTCTTCCAAGCCCTTGGTCGCAGCACTAATGTCTGCCATTCTTCTGAAAGGTAAAATTGGCTTTGATGGACCATTTTCTTAAGCAGAGACAGTCAAGAGATGAATTTAGAGATTCTGTTGGCAGCTAAGTGTGACTTTTTCTTTCTTTCTTTCTTTTTTTAAAAAAGATTTACTTATTTATTATATGCATCGATGTTTTGCTTGCATGTGTGTCTGGGTGAGGGTACCAGATCCTCTGGAACTGGAGCTACAGGCAATTATAAGCTGACATGTGAGTGCTGGGATTGAACTAACAACCTCTGGAAGAGCAGCCAGTGCTCTTAACCACTGAGCTATCTCTCTACCTCAAGTGTGACTATTTCAATTATGTTTTTTAGAACCTGGAAAACAACCACAGGGAGGGATAAGTCCTTCTGAATCCATGGTGACAAGGATCTGTAAATCTCCATTGACCCTTTAATTCCATAAGATTCAGCTCTAACTGGAGGGTCACAGTGATGCTCTCAACTTTCTAGACTCAGTGCCAGCTTAGAGCCAGTGTCTGGTAGGTCTGTCATAGGTCTACTTATTTTCTTGATCTCAGTCCTTACTTACATTGATGAGAGGACACTGGTACTTTTGTTAAGGGCTGGGAGGAAAATTAATAAAATTTTAATAGTATACGAGGGTCCTTTTTTTTTTTAGGCTTTTGGTCTCCCCTTCATTTAAGGAATTCTACATGTATAAACTGGTTCAAATCTGGAAATTGAGGGGTGATAATGTTCTGAGTTTTCATTTTGTTTTTGTTGTTCAGACATTATTTCATTGAGTCCAAGCCAGCTTCAAACTTACCATATAGCCTTGAATTATTCCTGCCTTTACCTCTCAAATACTGTGAATACTGGTGTACAGCATCATACCTAGCTTGAATTTCTATTTTATGGGATGAATTAGGCTTGACTTAGAACTTCTCTGTACATGCAACTAATAGGAATTTAATGAGGTCTAGAAGTATTGGGATTACCCAGGTTGCACAGTAAATCTGCATGAGCCGCCATCTTTGGATTGCCACTTAGATTCTATTGTCTATTAAATTAATATCTTGCCTTCAGCAGAGAGTGATGACACCACTTGGCTTCTGTCACTGGCATCTGCCTACTCCCAATACAGTTAGAATTTCCATCCGAATGGCTCATATTCCCACTGTAAGTTCCTCTGGCAGAGAACAACCCCAGAGCTCTTGAAGGATGTCGCATTTTTGTTCACAAATGTTCTTCTCAAAGTATGGTGAAAAATCTTCTGGACCCTCCTAGTGTGGGTAAGTATGTCTTAAATGACAAATCTGCTCTGAGTCTAACTTCTCCAAAACTTCAAACCTTTTCTTCTACATTAGACAGCGGGGTGGGAGCTAAGCATTTCATGTTTAGTCATGGTAGTTGCTCATCTTTTGATCTAGGGTTTAGTCTGCCAGAAAAACAGAGCTCTAACTTCCTGAGGTGGGCATTGAATATATATTCTTTGCTAAGTATATCCATAGTAATAAATTCAATCTGACCAGACGTTATATTCCCTTCACAATGATCACACGGGCCTATTATTCTGTGCTGATTTGAATGAGAATGCTCCCAATAGGCTCATCTATTTGAATGTTTGGTTCCCAGTTGGTGGAACTGCTTAGGAAGGATTAGGAGGTGTGGCCTTGTGAGAGGAGGTGTGTCACTGGCTTTGGGTTTCAAAAGTCTATGCTTGGCCAAGTCTCTCTTTCTCTGCTGTGTGCTTGTGGCTCAGATGTACTACTCCAGCTCCATGCCTGCCTGCCACCATGCTTCCTGTCATAATGATCTAGGACCCTCTGAAACTATAAGCAAGTCCCCAATTAAATGATTTTTTAAAATATAAATTGCTTTGGTCATGGTGTCTCTTCACAGCAGTGTAACAGTAAGACACACTAACTCTTAAGCATCCTCCCCAGGTTTCTACCTTATAAATTAGAAAACTCAGGACCAGGGATGTAGTTCAGCTGGTAGAATGCTCACATAGCATGTATGAGGCCCTGGCTTATATTTATAGCACCATGCAAACCAGGTATGGTGATGCATGGTTATAATTCCAGCTTTTGGGACATGAAGGCAGAAGGATCAGAAACTCAAGGGCATCCTTGGCTATATATTGGGTTGGAGACCATCCTGGAACATATTAAGAGAACTTGTTTCAGAAAGAAAAGTTTAGAAAACCCAAATAGTTCTTTTGGAGTGGAGTATCCCTTATGGGCCATAATTGGTGAGATTTCAGTGAAATTGTAGAACCAGAAGAATGAGGGTTGGAGGAAAGGTTGAGGAGAGTCAGCACTGTCTTGCCTGATAGCTGGTCCAAAGGAGGCCATGACAGGAAAGCAGAGTTAATTTCGTAGAGAGAGGTGGGAAAAGCCTACTATGGTTACAAATGCTGATGACAGCAGGAACAGAGGGAACTATCCATATAAACAAAGAAGGCCCATCAGAATGTATGAGCCAAATGCCTGTACTCACCCTCTTAAGGGTCTCTCCAAATCTGAGTCCCTTTCTTCCTAGTCAGGGCCCTCAGAGCCCTTGAGAACAGATGCTATTCCAAGGCTGGGTGTTCAGGTGCAGTGTAACTGCTGGTCTGGCAGGTTTCTGAAAGACAAGGCTTTCTCTCAGGGCATACCCAACAGCTTTAAGTCATTTGTACAGTATTCCAAGTGCTTGTGGTTTGAATCCCTAAGTTTGTGTGTTCTTTTACCACTTTGCCCAATAATGTGAAGAGATTGCTCAGTATGTTGTATTTCTTAGTTGTCAGAAACATGTTGAAATGATCGTAATATAGAATTATTCAGAGCAGTGGTTCTCAAACTGTAGGTCATGACCCCTTTGGCAAACCTCTATCTCCAAAAGCATTTTCATTATGATTTGTAACAGTAGCAAAATTACAGTTATGAAGTAGCAAAGAAAATAATTTTATGGTTGAAGGTCACCACAACATGAAGAACTGTATTAAAGGGTCACAGTATTAGGAAGGTTGAGAACCACTGATGTAGAGCCTTGCTTCTTATAAATGGCTGATGGGACTATTAGGAACATCTGGTGGAATACTTCTTTGTAGCTACAAGTAGTTCTGCTTGTGGATCATCCGCAACTACTTCACTATTGGCAATAAGACTTCAACATCTTTAACCATGATCATATTGGAGAAGCAATTCCAGGAACTCCAGAACCAATTCAGAAAATGTAAATGTGCTGTTCTGCATACCAAATCTTTTTTTCTTTTTTCTCTAGTTTATTTTATTATTAATAAAATCTCATTTTTTATCCATGTATTTCCCTCCCTCCTTGCTCAAATGCCCTTCCCCTCCCACCCCTACAAGTCACTCTTCTCCCCATCTCCTTATCTCCTCCCTGGCAAGGACAGTAGGTCCCAAGGTCCCAAGGTGGCTTGGCTCAGCATCCACTCCAGGCAAGTCCACTTTCCTCATCCCCACATCAAGACTGGCTCAAGTGTTCCTCTGAAGGGAATGGGCTCCAAAGTGCCAGTTCAAGGTGCTTCAGATCCCAAGCTGTTCAGTGTTTGTGGTTTGCAGCTTGGACATGCTTTGCTTTTTGTTTAAAGTCCACTAATGAGTGAATACATCCCCTGCTTATCTTTCTGGGATTGTGAAACCTCACTCATGAGGATATTCTCCATATCCATCCATTTGCCTGCAAATTATAGAATATTATTGTTTCTTACTGCTGAGTAGTACTCCATTGTGTAGATGTACCACAGCTTGTTAATCCATTTCTCAGTTGAGGGGCAACTAGGTTGTTTCTAGTTTCTTTTTTTCTTTCTTTTTTTTTTATTAGGAATAAAGTCACAATTTCTATCCGTGCATATCCTTATTCAAGGTCTCTTCCCCCTCCCACTCTCTCAGGTCACTTTCTCTTCTCCACATCTCCCCATCTCCTCCCCAGCATGGGCAGGAGGTCCCAAGGTCCCAATGTCCCATTGTCCCAAGGTCTCAATATTGCTCAGTTCAGCATCCACTCCTGGCAGATCCAGTTTCCTCACCCCAACATCAAGACTGAGTCAGGTGTTCCTCTAGAGGGAGTGAGATTCAAGGTGCCACTCCCAGGTGTTTCAGATTCAAAGCTGTTCAGGGGTTGTGGTTTGCAGCTTGGACACTGCATACCAAATCTTATATTAGTCAAGACATAACCGAGAAGCAGAGGCAATAAGGAATATGTACTTGTGTGTAATATGACTTGGCTTATGTAGTTACAGAGACCAAGAAGTTCTGGAATTTATCATCTGTAAAATGCAGAACCTAGATATAGAATAAATGGTGTAATTCAGCCTGAGTCCAAAGGCTCAAGAACAAGGCAGTACATGACGACATAAGTCTCAGACTGAAAATTTTTGAGTCCAAAGTGCTGTGACCAAGGCCAGAGAAGATGGAAATCTCAGCTCAAGCAGAGAGTGCAAATTTGATCTTTCTCCACCTTATATTTGTAGTGGAACTGTGTTCTGTTCCATTGTAAATAATTGTTCTGCTTACTGGTTTAATAAAAATGCTGATTAGTCAAAGGCAGACAGGACATGTGAGCAGGGCTACCAGACTAAGAAAACTCTGGGAACAGAAAGAACAGAGCAGAGATGCCACAGAGTCTCCAGAGAAGCCAGTAGATACAAAGGACAACTACGCTGCTCTGAGAAAAGGTACCAAGCCACATGGTTGAACAAGATAAGGATCATGGGTTAGTTTAAGAGCAAGAGCTAGCTAGCCATATGCCTGGGTCCTAGGTAGATCAGCATAAAATTAATATAAGCCTTTGTGTGATTATTTGGTGCTAAGTGGCAGTGGGGCTGCTGCAAGTGGGTCCAAATCTCAGGGCTAGGCCCGAAAGTCTGGGCCAGAAACTATATACTACATATATTCATGGGTAGGGCTTATTTTTATGTCACCAATGGATTAATTAGATAATGTCCACCCACAATAATTAAAACAGTGCTTGTTACTTAGTCTGGTAATTCAAGTGCTAATCTGTCCATAAAAAGCTGTACAGTTATACCTAGAAAAAGTGATTTACCAAGTTACATTTTTCTGGCTCAATCAGATTGATTTATAGACTCACCCATATTGGTTTCTTTAAAACAGAAACATCAAGTCCATTGTGGGTGGACAATGTTCAACATGAGAGCAGTCAGACAGACTTGGTCTTTAACCTGCTTTGATTCTCAGCAGCTGTAATCGTGAGTTATCCTTTTCCCCAGTCAGAATGAGAAGGTTATAACGGGGGTTGTTCCTCATTTGCCCAAGTGAGGTGTCCTTCTTGGGGGAGTAAGCTCTTGTGTCTGGCCCAGGCTGACCTCTCTATCTAGTCCTATGATCCTCTTGACCATAGGCCTTCCTTCCTTCTCTATTACCTGCCTTCCATCATGGAGCACTCTTTAGATTGGAGAAGTTCTCTGTCTTGAGGAACCCAACAACCAGACCTCCCGAGGTAGGGGACAGGGTGAGACACAAGTAACTTTGGTGAACTCGAGGGCCCATCAACCTAGAAAGGTTGGCACTTGGGTTGGCCCTCTACCTCCAATTGTACAACATACGTCTAGCAAACAGAATCAGTCACTTGCAACATGCAATGATATACCCACTCTTTTGGGCACTCCCCCTTCTTTATAAAGAAAAGTTCCAGGAACAGGAGGCAGGGTGGCTTCTGAGTCTTGTTTTCTTTTTCCTTCTTTCGCTTGACAGCCCACTCCCAACTGTAGACGGTAGTGCATGGTTTTACTGTCACCGGTAGCAAAGTGACAATTTCACTGCTGTTGCTCCGCTTCTTGCTCAGACACAAAGAACTTGGACATTGTGACCCAGGGAAACACCAAGTTCCTCTTTGGTAGCACTGCTACCCTGGGGAACACCTAGTGCTGTTTTACAGGCATACTTGAAATCCTCATGGGAAATATGAATGTGAACATGAATGTGCCAATTACAAACACTGGGAAGACAGAGGAATTGGAGCTCTTCCACACTAAGTGCCCAAGAGAGTTGGGCATTGTGTTATGTATTTCAATAAATTTCTCATTTCTAATGCTGGCTTTGCCAGTGAGATAGTTTTTCTGGTGAAAAGCAGTTGTGGAGCGAGGTGTAAGAACACACCCCCAAAAAGTCAGCATATGGTGGGAGATGCAGGGGATCAATATCCTCAATAGAAGCCTGGGGTAACTGAGATAGTGTTCAGAACCAAACAATGACAATTCACGACAGGGAAACTGAGGCAGGGACACTGCTGTGCAGGCATGAGGGCCAGTTGCCATCACCAGCATCCTGCCCCTCCCCCAGTGTTTAGTTAGGGACCCTGCCTCAAAGAGCAGGACACTACCCCACAGCCTTTGGTCTCACTACAGACGCACATTTATACCTGTGCGTGACCTCGCGCATGGGCTCATCCCCTCCCACTTAAAAAAGTAAAATAAAATGAAAAGACATGGACATTGGAGCTGAAAGAGGTAAGACTTTTACTATTGGCCACTGTGTAAGTCAAGAGTTGTGTGAAAAATCTGCCATTTTCTCACTCCATAATGTGATCTTTTTACTTCTAGTAGAAAGTCATTTCAAATAAAAGTTGCTTTTGGGTGGTGGGAGTGTGTGTGTGTGTTTGTGTGTGTGTGTGTATGTGTGATGTGCCCTTCTCCCCAGGGGATTTTGAGAAGCAAAACAAATCTATTTTTTTGAAATAGGGAAATGTTTCAGAGGCCAGGGTTCCAGTGGCCTATCTGCAGATGGTTACCGAAGCAAGAGTGGACCTCCAAATGAGTTGTTTCCCGAGCTGGTCCCTAATGGTCTGCAGGCTGCTGAGTGTGGAAGGCCATCCATCCTCTTAGCCCTGCTGGCTCTTTACGGCTTTCGAACTCCCTTTGCAGAACAGGAGCACAGTTGCAACACTCTTTTGCTTGGCCTCAGGACAACTTTTCCACGGTCACCGCCCTGTAGCCTCAGCTGGCACAGAAATTCCAAAATAAATGAACGTGTTGTAAATCGGGAGAAAATATTGTGTCCTTGTGGGGTTGATGTTGATTGCAGCTCAGAGGCGCAGGCAGCCATGACCACAGCTCAGCCTGCATATTTCTTTACCCAAACACGCAGAGCGCCTGCCCAGGCCAGGATTTCTGCAGCCGTCTCCATTCAGGCTTCTTAAAGGTGTGCGGGAGCTGACAATGTGCCGTTGATCAGAAGCCCCCAGGCAGGCCAGGGGCCCGGGGTGTCAGAGCCAGGCTAAGACAAGACGCATCAGTCTTCACTGAGTGAAGCGTCTGGGCGCTGAGGCCTGACGATAACAGTCTGGCAAGAAGTAGCCCTGGAACGGCACGCTGCTGGCCTCAGGATTGGCCCTCAGGCCCCGGTTTAATTGAGGCTGGCATGATCCAGCCAAAGCCCAATGAAGAGAGGTTTCAGGGAGGGGTGGGGCTCGTGCTGGCTTGTCAAAGAACCTGGCTGTAGGCTCTAAGGGGCTTGAGAGTTTGACCACCCAGAGTCATGTTGGTAGGGGCATAAATAAAAGAAAACAATTTATTTTTAAATTAGAAATTATTTGTTTAAAATTAAAAATATTTAGACAGGGTTTTTGTTTTCTAGCTCAGGTTGTCCTTGAACTCACAGTTTTTCCAGGTCCCAAACACTAGAATTACAGGCTTGTGCCATCATTCTCTGTTAAAATACCCTTTGAAGTACAGAGAGCCAGAGGGAGAGGAAGACACTGGTTTGTCTGTCACAAGGGGTTCCCCATTCCTCCGGTTTAAGTGTTAGATCTGACTTTTCTACTCAGCAGGCAGATGCCAGTGCAGGCTACCTTGTCAGTGTTTTGAATAAGGCAGTTATTATTATTATTTATTATTACTGTTATTAATAGTAACCCACACCTTCTGTTTCAAAATATTGGCTTACCTACTAAGGAATGCTGAGAACAGAAGAAACAATTTTCCCAAGGAAAAGCACACCAACCAATTGGTTACCCAGTACCGAATGGTCAGCTCTAAAAACCTGTACATACAAACAGGATATATATTGTTGTTATACATATACATATATATATATATATATATAACATCAACTATACATAAAGTATACGCTTATGTGTGTCTGTAACAATTAAAAAAAAGGAGCCATGAATTTGGGAAAGATCAAGGGGCTATATAGGAGAAGATGGAGAAAGGGAAGGGAGGGGAAATGATGTAATTTTATTATAATCCTAAAAAGTAAAAAAATAATACAAAAAAACCTCATTGGCTTCTTTCCCAGTCATGTGACTATGATATACCTAGTCATGATCTCTCATGTTTTTAGCAGCAGGGGGTGGGATATGCTCTTTAATCTACCAATTATAGGACTGCATTCTGCTTTAGATCCCCAGGTGAATCTATCAGAACTCTGCCCTGAGACTCTGCACACACACCCCCCCCCCTGCCTTGGGACTGTGGATTTAGAGGAGAAAGTAGGTTACAGAGCTCAGAGGATGTAAATTGAGAGTTACCAGATGATGGTCTTTATTTTATGTTTAGGAGGAGGTCTATTTGCAAAATAGGAAGGAGGAAAGCTAACACACAGGAAATGTTGGGAGGGCAGTGGGAAAAGGTCACCAGGTCAAGCTTTGGTCATGACAGGGCAGGGTTTATTCCTAGGTCTTCTGGGGCATGATCCTCCCCACCCACGTCCTCCCCGGGGATAGCCCTGACTGTCCTAGAACCTACTCTGTAGACCAGGCTGGCCTCAAACTCACAAAGATCCACCACTGCCTCTGAGTACTGGGATTAAAGGTGTGTGCCACTACATCAGGCCTCCTATCTTTTTTTTTTTTTTTATAACCCTAGTTAAACTAGTCTGAGCTGGTTACTGAGAGAGTCCTATCTAGGGCAAAGGCATAACTCCTCAGTATTCATGAGTGATTGGTTCCAGAGTGTCTACAGATTCCTGGATCTGAGGATGCTCAAGTCCCTTTTGTAAAATGGCATAGCATCTGCTTTTAACCTATACAATCCTTTCATGCACTTTAAATTAGCTTTAGATGGCATATGTCATGCAATATAATGCAAATGCTATGCAAATATTTGCTGTACTGTATTGTTTAGGGAATAATAGCAAAGGGGGAAAGTCTGAGTTGTTCAGAACAGATGTATTTTTTTCTGAGTATTTTCTTTGGTTGGTTGGTTGAATCTGTGGATGTAAACAATGCAGACAGAAAGGATTTGCCATCCTGGCTGTGGCTGAGCCTTGGCCAAATCATGAAAAACATATTTATGAAGGGGAGAAAGGAGGCCTTGGGAAGGGGATTATGAAAGTCAGCATAGGAAAACCATGAATGAAACTTTCTGTGGTCCCATTCCTATACATTGTGTGTGTGTGATAATGATAATCCATTGTAATTGAAAGTTAAAATTAGAATACAATTTTATGATGATACTGGTGCCCTGGAAACATGGATGAAGCCAGTTCACTCAGGAGCAATGGGAAAGCAGAGACTTCTGAGAATAGGCAGGGTCTTTGCTGGGTCCTAAGGAACAATGGTCCCTGAGGTGTATGTAATGTGGCCCTGTGTTTGACAACTCTCCACTACAAGCAAATAAGTTAACATCACGTGGAGCTGATAGATGCTGTGCTGAGACTCGAAAAGTAAAGGAGGAGGAGGAGGAATTTAGTCTCTCTCCAAGTGAAAACTCTCTCACAGACAAATATAAAAAAGAGGTAAGAACAAATGAACACATAGGTCTAGTGCTGAACTTACCTAACATGCATTGTGGTTTTTAGGCCATCTCTTGTGTGTTCTGGAGTGACTGAATGACAAGACCCAGGGTCACTGGAAGTGAAGGTGGGGAGCCTCATGATTCTTTAAGGTAGATGTCAGTGGCTGGGAAGATGACTTGGTGAGCTATGTGCTCACTGGGCAGCATGAGCACCCGATTTCAGATCCCCAGCATCTGTATAGAAGCTGGATATGCTGGTCTGCTTCTGTGGCCCATCCTAGTACTGGGCAGAGGAGACAGGTGTATTCCAAAGTCTCACTGGCCAAGCATCCTACGCAAAATAAGGAGTCTCAGGCTCATTTAGAGACCTCTCTCAAGCAACATGGTGGAGAAATAATTGAGGAAGACACCCTGATGTTGACCTCTGGCCTTGCATGAGTGAACATACCTGCACACATATGCACACATGCATACACCACCCAATATGTAAAGAGTGTAAATAACATAGTCTGAGTTTTAAAAGTAGTTTTAATGGTGTCTTTAAAACATTTGTTTTGAGTTGTGGGTGACACATACTCCAAATTATTCTAGGTATTGTTTCCCATAATCATCTACTAATAACATTTTGGTGGACTTCAATATTTTAGACATTTTAAAAAGATATATTTGTGCAGGATATATATTTTTTCATGTACATGTATCACATATATACATGTATTTGGAGCTACACAACTGTAGCATCATAACAATGAAGCCATTCTGAGTGTACTCCAATAGGCTATATTTTTTTAAAAATCACTTTATGATATTTTGTGTTGACCTTCACATTTTAACAAATAATATATTTTAGTGACCATTTAATGTTCTCTGGAATGGAAGTACCCCACTTCAGTAAATACTATTGATCTGAGGTCACGTTGAGAGGTAAAAAGATTTACATCTTCATAACCAGCTCGTCCTAGCTCAGGCTCACTGAGAAAAATATTTAGAAATCACACACACTGCTTAAAATGACTCCTGTTGCAGTCAGAGGCCACTAAATGAATACAAATTAAATGTTTGCATGACGGAATCTGTGTTACCTACTGTGTATCATTCTTCTCTCTCTTTTGTGGAATAAATTCCCAGAAGAACCAACACTCTGGATCATTTCTATGCTACTATTACTGCCTGACACCCTCCAGGAAGGTGGTACCAATATAGTGGCATCTTCAATTTCAGAGACACAGAACTGTGGTCTCTACTTAGGATATTGATCTACTGATTGATTGATTAAACCTTTAAAACTTTACCTGATTTTAGAAAATGTATGTTAGACAAGAATCTCTTGACTTGGGTAAACGGTAGAGCTTTTTGCCTGGGAAGGGCATTTGTCAATGGTGCTGAGGATGCAAAGGTGGGCAGTGGACAGACTCTGATTGTGCCTCTTATTCTGAACTTGGAACTAGAAAGGATTAAGGGCATGTGATGACTGGATTAATAAACACCTAGGGGAAACCCCAATGTTTGTGGGGGTGATTTTCAGGGATTAAAAAGACCTTTCCTGAATGTTGGTGGCACCAGTCATGAGTTAGACTCCTAGGCTGAATTGTAAAGGGAAAAGAAGAAAAAGCGACAGAGGTCACACATTCCAATTTCTCTGCCTCTTGGTTTACTGATTCCTTAGGAGTCTCAGCCACATGGATCCACTAACATGACCATGGGAATATCTTTCTTCTGTGGTTCTGTGGTAGACATTTCCCTCGTGCACCATGAGCCAAAATAAATCCTTCCCCCATGAGTTGCTTCTGGTCAGGTATTCGTTCATAGCAATGAGAAATGTAACTAATGCAGAAGTCAAGATAACACATGGCTGGCTGGTGTGGCATTGGGACCATGAATGACTGACCCACTAAGAGCTGTGGACACTTACATGTTTCAGTCAGAAGATAGTTCCTCCAGACTGTCACCATTTGCCTGCTCTCCTCCTCTTTCCTCCCTCTGTGTTCTCTCCATTTCTTTTGGCCTCCATCTTTGTTATATATCTGATTTTTTTCAATAGTGGTTTTCAAATATATTTTAAAATCATGTCTCTTATTGGCAAAATAATTTTAATGAGGCACTTCAATACTTGTTTATGCATGCAAAACCTGCTGTAAAATGCATTGTGAATATCAAATATTTCAAAAGCAAAACCATGTAAATGGATGAAATAAAACTGAAATGTTTTAAATGGCCCAGTCACCAACTAGCTAAATACACAGTAGACATGCTGATGGGTAAGGTTGGTCTGAGTGAGGGTGGACTTAAACTCATCTGTTCTTCAAATTACTGCCTCTTCCTCCTCTGAAGGGGAGTTAGAGGGACATAGGTACACTGGAAAGCAAGGGTGGCACCTTGATCTTAGAGACATTTCTAGAAGAGATAGAGAGAAGACGGGATGGAGGGAGTACCCAAGCAGCACCAGTAGGGAAAGGGGAGGCCTTTCTCTGAGGTTCTTCTGTCTTTCCTAGATGTTCCTTGTTCTTTGCAAGGAAGAAGCTCGGTGATTTCCTAGATGAACATCAGTACCCACCCCTCCTCCTTCTCCTCCTCTCTCTTTTTGAGTCAGAGTTTTATATGCCTCAGGCTGGCCTTGAACTCACTGTGTAGCCAAGGATGACCTTGGACTCCAGATCCTAATTCCTACCTCCTGTGTTCTAGTGATTAATGATTACAGGCATGTGCCACCACACTCAACTCTCAAATAGTTTTCTTAGTAATTTTAATTTTGTTGTAGCCAATGGAGGACTTACTAGAGGTGGGCAAGGCAAGGCAAAGCTGTCCATTTCTATTCTCTTTTTGCCATCTGTATTTGTACAGTCTGTACTGTTACCCATTCACACTTTGTTTGCAAGAATTCTTTTAAAAGTCATTTATCCTTTTTCATGCAGATAGCTTCTGAAATCAGAGAGATACAACAGCTTAATTTACACACAGGCTGTGATATACAGAAATGTTCTGAAATCAAGTGAAGCACAGTACTGTCTCTGCTGTAAAGAGTAACTCAGCACACCATGAGAGTTGTTTGGGTTTGATTATCTGACAAATATGTACAGCAAGAAAGAGTGAGAGTATCAATACAGGCATTAAACAAAATCAATTTATTTAAAGAGGAGGTCAATAGGAGTACATGTGAGTTCAGGTGCCCATTATGTTCAGAAGAAAATGTGAAGGCTAGAATTACAAATAGTTGTGATCTAGAAACAGTTGTAAGCCACCCAGTGTACGTTCTGGGAACCAAACTTAGGTCTTCTACAAAGCAATACATGCTCTTAACTGCTGAGACATCTCTCCAGTCCTTGCTTAATACTTTAAATGTAGTACAATACTTTAGGAACTGAGTGTCCTGAAATTTAGCAATTGTGTTAGAATAAGTAGCATGACATTGTCTAAATGAAAACTTTAATGTGGTAATGTCTTTGTTCAGTAAGTGAGATATTTAGGTCATGCAGACAACTTTACATACTCCATAGTCTCAAAACCAGAATTTAGAAATATACCAAGACCAGTGATACTAATCAGAGATCCTCTTGGCCTTAGTGAGATCTAGTGAAAATCTTAAGCTATGGATAGGATGAGATGAAATAGTCCAGATGAAGAAAGAAAAGTACCAGGTCAACTTCTAAGCCTCCATTATTTCATTATCACATTATTAGACTACACCAAAGGGTTATTTAGGCAATGTAACACCTTGGAGACTATTTAGGTCACAGTGAAGTGAGGTAGTGTCCTTTGTATTTCCTCCCATGGAGCAGTGCAGTTCTTTTACCCATCCTTTGAATTTGAGCTAATCTAGGTGAATTGTTTTGCACAAATTTTGGTTTTTGGCAATGGCATTCTGGGTTTCAAAAACAGTATTATATAAAGCTTTGGAGCTTTGGGAAGGGCATCTTGGGATACCCCTCTGGGGTTCCCTAATTACTGCATGAGAAGTTTGATTGTCTTCAGGTGCAGTATTGAGCCTAGCCTTTTAGTGATCCCAGCACAGGGTTCGGTGTAGGACTGGCTGACTTGTATTCTTTGTATCAAGTGGCTTTGTTGATCCTACATGGACTAAAATGATTAGCTAGCTGTGCTTGGGAACAGAGTAACAACCCAGCTGTGCCTGCCTAAATGCTGACCCACATGCATGCCTGAAATGTAATGTCATAGTATTGTTGAAGACACTACATTTTGAGGTTTGTTACAAAACAAGGGAACTTGATATGTGGTTACCTTCCAGCTAAGATGCCCATGTATTCTTTCTTGATTTTTAGTGGGGATTTCCTTTCTGACTCTGTGTTTATCTTGGCATATGTTTTTCAGTGATGTTTTAGTCTGCAATTGCCATTTCTGGAGGGAAGACATCACCAGAAAACCCCAGAGTTTTCTGTTTGATTTCGCTTTTTTTTTTTTTTTTTTTTTTTGTGACAGTGTTTCATATAGCCCAGACTAACTTCATACTTGCTAAGTTACCAAGGATGAACTTTAACTCTTGGCCCTCCTAACTTCTAAATGCTGGGATGTTGCAGAATATTATTTTAACTAGATGAAAATATGTTAAATTTATTTATGCTGTGGAATATTACTTTAACTGTGTAAAGGTATGTTACATTTGTTTCTGCTGCCTTTGTTAACAATGTAAATATGTGTTATTTTTGTTTATGCTGCATTTGTTTAATTATGAAAAGGTGTTTCTGTTTCACCTTGCCTGCCCAAGGCACCAGATTGACCTAATAAAAAGCTGAACAGCCAATAGCTACAGAGAAGGGGAATAGGTGGGACTGGGAGGCAGAAAGAATAAAAAAGAGGAGAAATCTATGCTCAAAAAGAACAAAAGGAAGAGAAGAGAGATATGTAGGGCCAGCCAGGCGTCTGCCAGCCAGGCAGACACAGAAGAGGCTGGAAAAGCAAGACTAGAGAAAGGAAAGGTTACAAAGTCCCAAGGCAAATGGTAGATAAAAAGGAACTAGTTAATTTACGTTAAAAGAGCTAGCCAGAAATGAGAGTAAGCTAAGCCGAGCATTCATAACTAATAAGAAGTCACTGTGTCATGATTTAGAAGCTGGTTGGTGCCCCTCCCCCAAAGCCTGATATACTGGGATTACAAATATGTGCCACCACGTTCTTCAAAAGCGCTAGATCTTCTCAGCTCCCTAGAGATATGTGGCCATTTCTGTCTTTTCCCTGTCTAAGGCTCGATCTGAGTTGTAGCCCTTTCTCTGGATCCATTCTGCATGGAGACTACCAGTTCTGGGCTGCTATTCATGTGGGAATGTTGGTCTGAGATGCTCTGCTGATGGGATGTGAGGTACTCACTGCCCTCCCTTTATTAGTCTCCTGGAGCTCACTCCTGCATCACAGAGATTCTCAGTACACAATCACTGCAATTTGGCCTCTCATCTAAGTTGCCAAGCAACTTAGATGTTGTGTTTTCTCTTGAGAGTAACCATGTTAGGCTCCTAATGTTTGACTTAGGCATAGCTTGGACCAAGGAAATTCAGGCAGCATAAGGTCTTTAGATTGCTAGGTCTTCACAAGAGAGTGGTATTGGTCCCTTAATCCCACAATACAGTGGAAGTCTTTGTCTTTACCTCTTTCCTCAGGGACTAACTTCTTTACCACAGAGCCAGATTGACTGAGCAGAATTTACTTCCTGAGATAAAAATGAGTGTACCTTATCATTGCTTACAACCACAGTTATTCTAGCAACAAGCCACTCCAAAACTCAGTGGCTTAACAATTGTGTCACTCATGGATCAATGGTCTACCACAGTAGATGAATGATGCTCTTTGCAGGAACTCTGAGCTTCTTTGGTTAGGGTGGGATGTGGGTCTCAGTGGCACACCCTAGGTGCCACACCTGGAGCTGGACAGCTGCAACCATTATCACATAGTAACAGGAGATCTGAGGGGAACATTTATATGTGGCTGTTTCCTTCCTTCCCTCCCTCCTGTTTCTCTCTTCCTTCCTTCTATCTCTTTTTCTTTTCCTCTTACCTTTTCTGCTTTTCATCTTTCATGTTTGTTGTTAACACACAGTGGTATTATGAACCTCACGACATGTGGGCTGGGGTTATAGTTATATACCTGGACCATTAATATTTTGGTACAGTTAGGTTTCATTCTTTGTGGCTGGTATTGGTGATATATAACCAGTGGAATACATGTATAATCTTTCTTCATGGAATTCATATTCATTCTTGTTTTTTTGTAGATTTCTGATAAATGATATCAATCAGGACATTTATGAGTAAAAGAAAGAAGATTAGCTCCATGCCTTCTATCTCCATTCTTTTTACTCCAGAGAGCCTAAACAGTGTTCTAAGCATCATTACAACAAACCCATGTTCCAAACTATAAACCAGGTCATCCCTACTGGTATAAAAGAATTATGTGAAGTGTGGGAGCTAAATCATACCTCTTTTGGAGTTTGAATCTCTTTTAAGAACTAGGGAAAACTCATAGAACTGGTTGATTCCAGGAAATCTAGAGTATGTGCTAAATATAGCAAACATTGACTTAATCAGCCTTATCTGAATGTGAAAGATTCATCTGTGTTATTCATAGGGGTGTCATAAGATTGCATGCGTGGGATCTTGGGAAAAGCCATTCAGCTGGCCTTGGGAAGAATGGGGGCCACAAAGAGACTAGAGTGGAATTGTAATGTCACATCAGATGGAATTCTGAATGGTTGGAGATGCTGGCCTCAGGAGTGTAGGGGGGTCTTGATTTTACAGTTCCAGGATTTCTGACTCACTGTGTCTCCATGATCTGCACTATTTTCCGAATATTTCTACTGATGGCTTTTCATCATCTCTGCTTTTTGAACCTCATCATTTCTGACCTTTACAACTCACCTTGTTCATGATGGTCCCTCTCGTTTGGTTCTGTCTCAAGAGTTTCCAATTACTGTTGTCATATGCTTTGCTCTCCTAATATTTCATGGCTCAACTTTGCAAGAGAAAATATATAATCAGCCCAGGGCTAGTTGGGGACTTTTATTCAGACTCCAGCTGCAATTGAATCAGCTAGAAGGCAAAGGAGAGAGTGCTTCGTGTGCTACCCAAGGCTTCCCCTCCTCCTGAGGCAGTCATGTTTCCCTTAGAACAGAAAGACGAACTTGTTGTTGAAGACAACATTTTAAAAGTCTTATTTGGCTGTGTACCACATCATGCTGAATGAAATACGGTTCTTACATGCCTGATGTCTCCTGGGATTTTTCATATGAGTGAATCCATTCTTTCTGTTTCTCAGACTGATGGAGGTGTGAGGATGCCAATATAAGGTTTATGAAACCCACATGCTGTGTGAGAATTCTGCTAGGTGTTCTGTATATACAGTTCTATTTGATGATGGCAACAGCCTTGTGAGGGACATGCTGTCCACATTTTATAGATGATGAAGCTGAGACATAGAGGGGGTGAATAACTTCCTACATCTCACAGAACTAGCCCAGAATTTACACCTATATTCTTCATTTCAAATCTGTGCATTTTCCTTTTTCTCCTCCCTGAACATTGCCAATATGAAGCAAAAACTGTACGACTTAGCCACTTTATAGCTTCTGGTGCCTATAGTATTTTTTCTTGGACATCTCATTCTCCAAGACATTCAAGAAAAACCATTCATGAACCATGCAGAGACAGCATTCAATATATGCCTATTTCTAGCCTCCTTGGCCTGTGAGGCTAGACAGGGGCCTCTCAGGGTCCAGTGAACATGAATCTATCTTCTTCCCTTGTCCCTTAGTTATTTAAGAATCTCAGTGACTGACTATTCTTGGGAATGGTACCAGGTGCCAGCTTCTTTCTTCTGCATACTGTGTTGACAATCCATTAGACATCTCTGGCTGAGGTAGGCTAGGGGATGTTAGAAGATCTTGTCTCTTACTAAGGAGCGGGCTGACAGTAGGCCAGTTGTTTCACTGACCAATGAGAAGGAACTTCAAGCTTCTTCGAATCTCTCTAGGCTATGTCCTGAAGTAAGGGTATATTTTCTGTTTACTTCCATTTCTGTAAATTCCTTGGCTGTGGTTCAGAGTCTTGAACTTTTGAAAATTAAACCCTTAAAGGTGAATCATGGCTTTCTTGCAGCCTACTGATAACCACTAGAGCTACCAGATGCCACAAAGGGTGTGACTGTCTAATGAATGCTACTTTCCATCTGATTCAGGGCCTTGCACGTGGGAGGAGCATGAACTCTAGCTGACTGGGAGAGAACAATTCTCCATATCTGAATTCATTTTCTCCAGCTCTTCCCCAGACCATCGTTTTGATTTATTAAGGCTCTTGGGTGTCACACCCAACATCCTAGCTGGCCTCATATTCCAGTCTGCCTGTCTGTCTGTTGATGCAGACTCTTACATGTGACCCTGTTGCTATCACTTTCATTCTTTGATACTGAGTACTTTATTTAGTTTTGCTGTTGGTGTTTTGTTTTTAAGATAGGGTCTTAGTATAGCCCAGGCTGCACCCAAAGTTGCTATGTAGTCAAGATGACCCTGAACTTCTGATTCTCCTTCCTCTGCTTCTTAAATGCTGGGATCATAGCTCACCTGGTTTATACAATGCTGGGGTCAAACCCAGAGTTTCATGCATGCCAAGGAAGCACTATTCCAATTTAACTACATCACCAAAAACCCTGTTGGTTTTGTGTAGTAAGAAGTTTCTGGCCCCGCCTAGTCCCACAGTCCAAATGAGTCTCTTCTGCCCATGGCCTGGCCTATCCTGAGGTTTGGACTTACAGCTCCACTTGGTCTTAAACAATCACACAAAGGCTTATATTAATTACATGCTGTTCAGCCTATGGCCCAGGCTTAGCTAGCTAGCTCTCACATCTTAACTCAACCTATCTCTATTAATCTGTCTTGCCATGTGGTTTCTGGCTTACCTGTACTCCATTACATATTACTTTTTTGGGCAGCTGCATTGCTTTTCTTGTGATTCAGCTCTCTTTCCCCTGTATCTATGCTTGAATTTCCTGCCTGCTTCTAAGCTGCTGTGCCATAGGCCAAAACAATTTCTTTATTATCCAATGGTATTCACAGCATACACAAAGACATCCCACATCAGGGATGTGTATGTGTGTGTGTGTGTGTGTGTGTGTGTGTGTGTGTGTGTGTGTATGTGTGTAGTGGGGGGAAAGGGTTTATGTACTACAGTCTGGAATACTTAAATTTGCTATGTATCCAAGGATGACCTTGAACTCCTGATCTTTCTGCCTCCACTTTTTGAGTGTTTGGATTGTAGAGGCACACCACAATGCTTGGTCCATACATAGTCTCTGATACTAGAATTATGACTGAGCAAAGCAAATGTGATCACCTCTTTCAGACTGCTCACGATCTAATGGAGAGAATAATTGCTACATCTGTGAGGAATCAGACAAGTCGCCTTCAGAAAACTCAGAGGAGCAAGTGACACTGTGCTGGCCTCTTTTCACAAAATTGCCTCTTGGTGTTATGTATTACAAGTAAGATAGCACTGTGAATACCTCCAACTGTTCCCTTGTTTTGTCTGGGCTTTCTCTCAGGAGCCCGGCTTCTTCCGAAGCTGACATATACTGTCTCCTGAGGATCATCATTAAGTCCCTGGAGTCAGGCAAGCCTGTAATTGAATTACCACTAATGTACTTCCTATGTGCTACCAGGAGCAAGCCACATCTGTGTATATGTATTTATGTACGTATATGCATTTGTGTGTGCATATGTGTGTGCTTTGCATATATATGCTTTTGCGTTACATATATATGGACATTGTATATACATCTCATACACACACATCATTAAGCAGGATTGTTATATGACACTTTGTGTGAGATAATAAGTTGAAACACTTAGCACGTGATAGCTAGTCACTGAGATGGATATTTGGTCTTTCCCTGAGAGTAAAATTAGTGAGTAGTTAAACACACTGTACAAGTAAGTAGTGAAGAAGGAAATACCCAAACATTTCAAACCGAGTCTACTGTTGCAGTCAGCCATTAGGTAATTTAGATTCATCCCAGTTACTCATTAAAAAGCTGTATGCAGGATCACTAGGTCGGCTAGGTCATGAAGATTATGTGGGAAACAGGGCAGAGTTGCTGCCCTATGACGCTGGTTTCAGTTATTTTTTCTTTGTCTTTGGTTCCCTTCCCTCCCCTCTCCTCCCCTCCCCTCCCTTTCCCTTTCCCACTAGTGGACTTTCCATTGAGATCCAGCTTCAGATAGTGTGATTAAAGGGACATTGGCAATCATATAGGGAGAGCAAACAAAGAAGAGAAAGAATAGGGAGGCTGGATTTCCGTGCCCTGTTTTTCCTTACTGATATTGATTAGAGGCCTCTCAACAGGGAGGATGGCTCTCACATGGCAAGGATCTTAAGAGCATATCTATTCCATAGGAGTATTAATTATGGCCGTGTAGGTTAGGAGCCTCTCATGGAAACTCCACTTTTATTTGGGTAGCTCTTTATGTTATAGGAAGCACTGGAGGCTGACCAGTGAGGACTTATAAATGTGGTCTCTGGCTGCCAGCAACAACTGGTAACTGAGGTGATGAAGGGGTAGAGGCTTTGCATAAATAGAAAGCAAATGTGTATATGTCGGCATTGCTTTCTCTTTCTTTGTTTTTCCCTCTTTCCAAAAATAAAGCGTATTGTTCCAAGGGAGTGGAATTTGCTGCAGCAGCTGCCTGCCTGCCTTCTTCCTGAAGAAGCCACCAGGGTTGACTAGAGTTTGTTCTGTCCTCCACAGATGCTGTGATTCCAGCAGTTCAAACGGATGAGTTTTTGAGGCATTTCAGCCTGACTTCTACGCTCACTGCCCACTCGTTTGCTAATAATGTGTGTGTTTTGTGTGTACCCAAGTCCTGGGGCTCTTCACAGAGCTTCTTACCTGAGAGCCTGCTCCAAAACAGCCACACTTAAGAATTGCAGGGCACCTCTGTCCTTTTCCACAGTCTCTGAAACCACCTTCCTTGCTATGGTTTCAGCAAAGTCTGGCTTTCAATATGTTCTGAGAATGTTGTCTGTTCACCTGAGGGGCCAGGCTCAATGAGGAAGCCAGACATGGATACATTACTATGTTGTCAGCTGGCTTTACAAATTTTTGAGGATGTAATAGATTTCAGCACAGGGCTTCTGACTGAAGGTTATTTGCTCAGGAAAAGGAATATATATTGATGTGCTGGCACATGGCAGGCAAGTGCTCTGAGTTATATGATTGAGCTGTATGTCTAGCCCTCACCTCCCCTTTTTGTGAGTTGTTTTGTTATCAAACCCAGGCTGGTCACAAATTTGCTATGTATCTAAGACTGACTTTGAACTCCTCATCCTCCAGCTTTATTCTTTTGAATGGTAGATGACACACTGGCGGTATGTCAGTATGACTAGACACAGCCCTTAAATATTTAAAATATTTAAAATATTTTTATGACAAGGTCTCAATAAGTTTCTTAGACTCACTTTAAATTTGCCACCATTCTTTCTCAGACTCAAAAGTATCATGAATTACAGAGCAAATCTATCAGGTCCTGCTTAAGAGGGGGGCATTTTATACAGGGAAATGTAGGTAAGATTCGGGTGTAAAATCAAGATTCTTAGCAATTAGTTAAAATGATTGCATTCAATTCACATTGTGAATAAAGTTCTTAAAGCATTTGATATAGCAAGGTAGGTGTACAAAATAACATGCCCTCTTTTCAGGCAGCTTCCCTGGTATAGAGACAGCTAATGGGAAAATGATGGAGGAAGTGAATGTAATCTGGGAGTACCATTCTTAGGAGATGGGAGAAAATGACAAGGAGATGGCAGCAAAACTGGACAGTAAAATCGTTCTCCCTAGCTGGAGAGGTGCCTCAGTGATCATGGCACTTGCTCTTACAGAAGACCCAGGTTTAAATCTCAGCACACACAGGATGTGCTAAACCATCCATAAATCTAGTTTCAGGGGATCTGATGCCCGCTGTTGATATTGAAAGGTATCAGGCATGCATGTAATGCACAGATACACATGCAAACGGAACGCTCATGCATATAAAATAAAGCAACAATAAAATAGTTTTCTGATGCTTTATCAGCAGGTCCTGTTATCAAGTGTGCTGCTGCTGATGACCAGTGACAGACCCATCACAACTCTCTATACACTCATCCCATTGATAACAAAGGTCTACGTTAGATGCTAGGGTACATGACAATATAATGTGCTTTCTATAATAAACAGAGTGCTTACTATGTTGCATTGTACATTGGTTAGTTTTATTTGTTTGTATGATCAACTTGACACAAGTGAGGCTCATCATCTGGGGAAAAAAACTTAACTGAGACATTGGCCTCATCTTATTAGCCTCTTGCCAAGCCCGTGGACTATTTCCTTGATTAATGATTGATGTCACAGGGTCCACTGTGCATGATGCTACCCCTGGACAGGTGATCAAAAGTTGCATGATAAAGACACTGAGCTGTGAGTCACAAACCACTACTGAGCATTCTGCCATGGTCTCTGCTTTGCTTCTTGCCTCTGGGTTCCTGCCTTGAATTTCTGCTCTGAGTTCCCTCAACAATGAACTGTAACCTAGAAGTACAAGAGAAAATAAGCCACTGCCTCTATGTCGCTTTTGTTCATGGTATTTTTAATCACACCAATAGAAAGTAAACTATGACACATTGTAACTCAGCCATCTTTCCACAAATATATTCTGATCCCCAGGACATGGGAATAGGAGTTTCTTTTTTTTTTTTTTAAATAAATTCTTTGCAAATATAATCAAGCTAAAACTTAAGATGAGCTCATTCTGGATTGTTCTGGTGAGTTCTGAATCTGATGGTAAGCATCCTCAGAAGAGGCATGAAGAGAGAAGAGGAAAATGTCATGTGAAGACAGAAGGGTACAGTCACAAGCCAAGGAAATTCCTCAAATCTGGAAGGAGTGGGAGGTCTTTTCCTTTTCTTTTTTTAAAATTTCATACTGTTTGGCCTATGTCTCAAGCACATTACCAGCTAGCTTTTTTATCTTAATTTAACCCCTTTCTTGTATTCTATCTGCCACGTGGCCCGGCCTGTGGCTCACCTGGATTCCTTACATGGTTCTTCCTCAGGGATTGGATGGAGACTCGGGAGGTCTTTTTCATTTTAGACTCATGGCCTCTAGAATCACAAGAACTGTAGCTTTAGACCACTACATTTGTGGCAAGTTATTACATTAAATGCAGGAAGCTGATATAATACAGAAGCTACAACTGTCTGATAGTTAATCATTGCAAGCTAGTGGGGCATGGGTGTGGGAAGGAGGCATGGGTGTGGGAAGGAGGCATGGGTATGGGAAGGTGGCATTGGTGTGGAAAGGTGGCATTGGTATGAGAAAGTGTTTTTCCCCCAGCATGCAGTCCAGGGCCTACCCTGTTCTTAGTGATGTGTCAAAGAAGGACCAGTTCTGTTCCCTGGAGGGAATTACACATCAGATAGAGAAGAGCATCAGGAGGCAGGTGCTGGGGAGTGCCGAGAGGCATGTTCTAACCTCTGGAAAGGACATAGTTATTTTCTAAAACAGCCCCATACCTCATGCCATGTGTACTCAACCCAGGGCCAACCTCTGCTTCCACAGAGAACACTTGTGGGGTGAGCTAAGATGTCTCTATTCTGACCTCAGTGTCAGACTAGACTCATAATTTATGGAATCCCCATGGGAAGGAGACAGAGGAGTCTTTTTTGAGTAGGCTGGTATGTGTGTAGGGTTCCTTAGTGAGTGGTCCTGGTCTGGTTTGGAGTCCTTACTGACTGAGATGGTAAGGTTGACATTGGTAGGTAGGATGGCAGGGAGGAACTGAGGGAAGGGCTGCTCCTTCAGAGCCAAGAAGGCCCTTCCAGGAAGAGCTGGGCCAAGCTGGACACAGTGACATCTGTAGTCATTTGTTTCTCTGTCTTGCCCAGCCAGTCCAGCAGCTACTTAGTCCCAAATAACCACACAAAGACTTATATTAATTATAAACTATTTGATCAATGGCTCAGGCTTATTACTTGCTAACTCTTTGCTCTTAAACTAACCCATGATTCTTATCCATGTTCAGCCACATGTCTTGGTACCTTTTTCTTATTGCAGCATTCTTGTCTTGTTTCCTCTGCATCTGGCTGGCATCTGCTATGCTCTTTCTTTTCCCAGAATTCTCTTTGTCTGATCATCCTGCCTATACTTTTTGTCTGCCTAGCTTCTGACCAATCAGTGTTTTATTAAACCAATATTTACAATGACAATATTTACAAAGTACAAAAGCATAGTCCCACAGCAGACATCTCTCAGATGCTGCTTTATCTTTGAGCTTGACCAAATATTCCTTAATCAATCCATCTATTTATCTAGTCACCTATGTGCCCATCCATCCATGTATGGAAGCTAGTTGTTGCATGACATCGCTTTGATGACACTGAGCAGAGGACTGTGATTATCTGGAAAAGACAAAAACTCCATCTGAAGCTAATTGTCCCACGGGGGAGGTGGCACATACCTTGACTCTGCAGAGCACCATTAGGCCAGGTGTGCTTAGTACATGATGTGTGTTATGCAGACAGACATGGTGCTGTTTGGAATGGAAAGGGAAGGAAGGGAAGTGGGGACCAACACAATCTGTGAGTGACCAGAGGTGGGTGGGGGAAAGAAGGGTAGGACTGGGATGACAGAGGGAGGCTGGTCACCTTCCGTCTCTTCAACTTCCTGCATTATGGAGAAGAGCAGAGAGGAGAGCATACTCAAATGTCCGCTGTCACATGAGATTATCAACTGGGGAGGGCTGTAAGTCCTGAGTTCTCTGGGATATTGGATTCTCTTTAAACAATTGTTGAGAATTAAGAACAAGAAAATCAAGGGGCTTAGTCAATAGAACACATGCCAAGCAAATGTGAGGATCTGGGTTTGATCCCCAGCACCAGTGTGAAAAGTCAGTGTAGTGGCTGAGGGAAGGGAGTGTACAGAGATGGGAGACCCCTGTAGCTCAATGGCCAGACAGTGTGGAAGCAGTGTAAGATTCAGAAAGACAGCACATCTCAAAGATAGGGAAGGGAAGGCACAGATGTTAACCTCTGACCGCCACAGGCTCACACAGGTGTGCAAATGCACCTTCATGCATGCAGAAACAAGTACACACACACACACACACACACACACATACATACACACACACATACATACACACACACATACACACACACACACACACACACACACACACACACACACACACACACACACACACACTGTGGTCAAACTGTGGAGGTATGGAGTGCTTGCCTAGATGTCTGTCTATCCTAAAGGAAGCAGACAACCTGTGCTGCTGATGTATTTTTCATTTATTTATTTTTTTGAAAAGAGTAAAGTATCCCAGATGATTAAACTTTTTATAACCAGGTATGGTGGCACATGCCTTGAATCTCAGTGCCAGGGAACAGAAGCAGGTGGGTCTCTGTGAGTTGCAGGCTAGGATGGTCTACAGAGGGAGTTCCAGGCCAGCCAAGGCTACAAAGTCAGACTGTTTTAGAGGAAAAAAGCAAACCCATATTTTGTATCTTAAAAGTAATAATGCCCATTAGAGGAAGTTGAAGGATCATGAGGAAAAAGCAAACTAAGTCGTTTGCTATTCCTTTCTAAAAATGATTACCGGGTTTCCCCTGCATCTTATTTTTTAAAATGGTTGCAGAAGTTGCATCTAGACTATTGTGCAGCTTCAGTCTTCAATCTTACCACAATAAGGCAAGCATTTCCTGATGCTATTTCTGTCTCTAGGAACTGGGTTTTAGTGCCATGTCTAGGAGATGCATTCTAACTTATTTAATTTGCCTGTATGGCTGAATATTGGATTTATTAGCTCTTTCTTGTCCTTGTGGACTGTGCTGGCATGAATTCTGCTGCGTGATAAAGCTTCTTCTGTATCTGTGATCAATACCTTGGGCTGGACCCCTCGACGGGGATTCACCAAATCAAAGGGCGCGGGCATCTTTAAGGTTCTTTGAACATTCTGCCAAATTGCTTCCTTGGGGTTTGCTGAGCTTTAGGAAGTACATGATGACAGGCGAGACTCATTGCTGAGGACAGGCAGAGCCAGGCCAGAGAGAAAGAGCATTCCGGACATTCTACTGAAGAGAGACATTCCGGAGTCGTTGAAGCTGCAGCCCTGGCGATGTGCTGTCCTGATAGCAAAGTCTTGCTGGCATGCCTGCTGTTTATAGAAAGCTGGTTCCAAAGTCTTCCCTACAAAGACAGCAGTGATCTGGGCATGCTGACTTCTTTTTTCTCTTCTTCACAGAGCATACTAAACTTACTTCCACCACAGGACCTTTGCATTAGCTGTGGTCTTTTACTGAGATTTCTTTCTCCTCCAAACTTGCCACACTGGGTGCCATATTATCATTCATCTGTCCCATCACACTGATTTCAATCACAGCATTTATGACTTCTGGTGGTGCATGTCAATGTCCAAATGGTATTTGTAGAATGACTGAATGTAGTCACCCATTCCTTTAATCTTCAGATATTTCCCAAGTACTGCTTTAAAGTATTTCTATTAAGATAAAGAAAGAAAAAATTTAAATAGCCAGTAGCATATTTTTTTATAACTGGTACCTACCCAGGCTCTTGTTTCTTTACTTACTTACATTCTGCCTTAGTTTTTGAACATCTGAGATCTGTGTTGTCTTTCTGAATATACCAAGGTTCTTGCTATTCTGGGGCCTTTTCACATGCATTGACCTCTGACCTCCACCTGCACACACATATTCATGCACGCACAAACTTGCATCCAGGCACACGCCACACATAGAATAGTCTAGAACAGTCTTCTTTATTAGCTCCTATTTCTCTCTCAGGCCTTAGACCAATGTTGTTTTCTTAGAAATCTTCCTCAGTCCCTTACAGAGGAACAGCTTCTTCTATTCCCTTTGCCATAGCTCACTTCCAAAGTTTATCCCATGGGAGCAGCCTGGAATCTACACTCCCTTTGATGAAATCAGATCAATTTCATCCTGACACCTGGACATTGGCAGCATGACATTGAGTGGCTTCTGAAGTTGGAAGTCTTATCTTCTACCTGGGTCTCTTGAAATGTTTACTTTTAGGAATCAATGATCTCAGTTTCATTTCGAAGTCTTCTATAGATGAGGAGGCTGGTTGACAGGCAGCCTTAGCTGACAGCAGCAGTTGGTGGCTCTGCTTCCACTGGTCACCCAAGCCAAAAGCAGAGCCACCTATTCTGTCAAAACCACCAGGGATTGGTCGTTACATGCCTTTGGAGACCAAAAGCAACACTATTTTAGAGTACTAAGCACATGTTTTCTTCTTCATTGTGACCCTTATGGCTGTGGCAGGCAGTCTTTCCTTTGGTTATCTAGTTAATAATGTTCATTTTTCCAGCCCGTAGCTTTGTGAGGGGAAAGACTATGTAGATCATGTTTTTTTTTTCTCTTTAATTTGTTCTAACGTTTGTTTTTCAATATTGACAATTGTCACTTCATGAAAGCTAACAAATATTTAGGGACTCTGCCAGGGGGTGAGTTTCAGGAGAGTCACAATATATACCTTTTCAGCACTATATCTAGGAAGTCAATTCTGTTTGCTCCCTGATACTCAGAGCACTGAGCTCAGCCAGTGCAGACCTCAGTTTGAGTCTTGGAACTTGGGCAAGTGAAGCAGGGAGGCCTGAGACCAGACCTGGCACTAGTCTCTTTCATGGAGGGGACAGCCTCAACATGTGACCCACATCGTGATCCCAACAGTGATCTGGGTGATGCCTCAAGGCCCAGCTTCTCATGCACCTGCCTATTTGTTTCATCAATTGCATCTCCAGCCTTGCTGAGGGCCCTCTGGATGCTTCCTTCCTGAAATCTCACTCCTGTTGTGAGCCTGCCTGAGATACTTTCAGTTAGCAGAGACGAGGGTGCTGATGTGTAGTACCCAGCATGGTAACGAGGGCAAGGAAGGCATTTTGTGATGATGCATACAATAGTTACTTTCGCTATTACTGCTGCTGTCATCAAATATCTGACAAAAGCAACTTCCAGGAGAAAGGTTTGTTTTGGCTCATGGTTTGATGTTAGAGTCCATCATGGTGGTGGCAGGATGGTGTCAAGAGCAATTCTAGCTACTATGTCAGATATATAAGGCAGTGTCTGTCTTTCTGCACTCACAAAGAAGAGGAATGGATGCTTATACCCAACTCACTGTCTTCATGTTTCTTCACTCTTAAAACCCCATTCTAAGAGATGGTGCCACCTACATTGAAGGTGGGTCTTCCCTCAAATAACTCTGGAAACATCTTCATAGACATGCCTGGAAGTATTCTCTTAGGTAATTTTAAATCCTTCCAAGTTAACTTTAAAGATTAATCATCATCATACCAATAGACATGTAGTAAATCTCTAATTCAGAGAATCTCATGATTTTCTGTTATGTATAAGCAAATGCTATCATTACAGGTATGTACTACCAGAGGGTTAGAAATGAGATTATGGTAACTAGACTCACAAACGGGGTAGATAGAATGGGAGGGATGCCCTTGATCTATGTCCATGCTTATGTTTAGACAAACAGCAAATGATTATTCATTGACTGAATGAATACAATGTTGAAGTAAATGTATGAAAGACCTTGTCCATTGTGGAGTGCCACCCAAATGGAAAGCATTGCTGTTATGAGAACACTTAGTTTCTACATTAAGACCCTTTGTAAGGAAAATAAGAAAAACTCAAGTCCAACTGGCTTATATAGAAAAGAAATGGTTAGTTCATTTGAGACAACTTCAGGGGTTCGAGTGCGGTTGTTGTGATCTCTTTATCTTTGATCTTATCTGAAGAGGCTCTGTTCTTGGATTCTCTCTAATTGCTGGCTCTCAAACACTCAAGAATTCTTTGTCTCAGGTGCAAGCTCAGAAGAATCAGACAAGAGGCTATTTTGGGTTGCTCAGCACATGCTTCTGGGTTTGCATTGCTTGTACAAGTTTGTTCTAGCTTGGGTGGTCTGTCCATCTGAGGCAAATGGGAATGTACAATGGTATTCATGATCTTAGGATAGGCTGGACCTAGTTCATGGCTTATCCCTGGAGCTGGGGCTGAGGTCAGGGATCTGCAGTTGCTAGTAGTTAGGACCATGGTTGCAGGCTGGAACCATTTAAAAGGACACATGTAATCTAGCAGAGACATCTCTCAAAAGGATATTTTGGTGTCACCCATGTCACAGAGGTGACAATGTCACAGTCCTCTATAAGCATTGAACGAGTTCGAGTGTGTAAAGTGCTTAGAGTAATGCCTGGCAGAAGCTAGGTGTACATGAATTAGCTTGCCTGTTGTCATCTGACTAAGAACAGGGATGGGATGGTTCTAGAGAAACTCAGGCAATCTGTTACCAGAAAAGGGTATGAATAAATGCTCAAAAGGCCAATATGAAGGTCCATCCTCTGCACTTTACCCACAAATTCTCACCCACCAGTTTCTGGAGGGAAGCAGGCAGCAAAGGTCTTCTTAGAGGCAGCCACCTGGGGCTCAGATCAGCTTCTTGGTGTCAAGCTCCTTCCTCTCTGGAGAAATTCCAAAGTACAGTCATATGCTACTCATCAAGCCTCCTGCAGAGCTGAATGTCGCCTTGGAAATTGGTTCTCAATTTTCCAGCCTTCACCTGTGGGGTAGTCTTAGAATATCCATGCTCTGGCTAGCCTGAGTGCATATTAAACCATTCCAAAATGTTAGAAAAGGAAGTCTGCATACTTAATGTGCAATTTAGCTGGAAGAGCTACAACAACTCGCATTTTGGTATGTTCCTCATTTTGCAAATGAATGTGATTTTCATAATGAACCCTAATGGCTCCCTCAGAGTAATTCTACACTGTCATATTAATATGGATTATGATGCTTTAATAAGAGTCGACTTCAGATTCCTTGGGCTGCTCATCAGGGTCTCTTGGCTGTTCACTCATACAATCAGCAGTCATTACTCTTCTTGGGAACTGCTATTTATTCCTCATGCATTATTTCCATGGCGTGAGTGAGGTCATGAATAACCAAGGAGCACCAACCTACATCAATGGCTTGATGTGACAAAGGATTGGCTTTTAAGTCCTTAGACCATCTCAGTGCCAGAAGCATGGTACTCACATCATTGGATTTTCCATGGAGTTTCCATGTCACCATCATTCTTTTGTTCTCTCTGAAGAGAGACTCCAGGGTTGCTCCTGACTTCCTTTAGATGGGAGGGCTCATACCATGAAGCAGGAACGGTATCAACAAACAAGTAGCTCTTTAGACACAGAAATGGTTTGTATCTAGGTACCTGGAAAGAAGCACAAGCTCTTTGAAAATTTTTTAAGGGGGTGTTGAATATTGCCAGACTTTGTGTCCAGTCCTCCTGCTCATGGACATTGGCAGTGGCTATGTAACATATGGCCCTAAGACTCCTGTGACTCACTGTTGCCTCTGTCCAGCATGTAACAAGACTCAGGGCTTTCTTTGATTTCTTTGAATAGTGAACCAGAATTTTAGACTCCTGGCTACAGGGTCATCATCACCCTCATCTATCCCTAGGGCTGTGGAGTGGATTCTGCTTCTCAGATCCATTCTGAATGACGCAGCTGCTTACCACCTTCCAGTCTGGCTGTCCTTTGCCTTGGCCTTATCCCACAGGGCAGTCTCTAATTCTTCTACCCAGTCAAGGCAGAGGAGCAATGCTAAATAATACTACCTGGCTTTGTCTCTCTATGTGTTGAGCTCTATACCCATTCCTGGGTTGGAATGCATAGTCATAAAATGTGCTTCCATTATATGACATACATTATCTGTTACTAATCAGGATAGCAGAGAGAGCCTGGCCAGTACATCAGAGAAACTTCCTTCTCATCTAGCTCTGCAAACACACTAGCTGTGCACTGTGGGGCAGGCTACTCCATTTGTCCAGTCCTCACTGTAAGATGGGCACTGTTGTAGCTCTCTGTGAAAATGAAGTGAGACAGTATCAGTAACACCACAGCACACTGTCTGGTATGCAGTAGACTTTCTCCATGGTTATTTCTGACGCTGCCCAGGAAGATGGGACACAGGTTTCGTTTGTATGTGGAGGACAATGGGTCCTATTCTCCTCCTCCCTTTGGTACCTCCAACTCTTTGTGGCCTCCTTTGCCCTTCCTCTTCCTCAGATTCTAGTGCCTTCCATCTTTCTCAGTTCCACACACCGCTTTTGAAAGACAGAAGAACATAGTGCTGTTTATTTTGAAAGTAAATTCAGCATTGACCCTCTGAGCAAATGCCCCTGCAATCCACTCTATTACCACACAGGCATCACATTAAAACAAAGACTTTTGGCTTGAAGTAAAATTACTGTCCCACTGGGAGACATAAACTCAGCGTGTGTGTGTGTGTGTGTGTGTGTGTGTGTGTGTGTGTGTGTGTGTGTGTGTGTGTGTGGAGGCTGTGTGAAGGAAGGGCATGCATCGTCTTGCAGGCTATGTCCATTGAAGGAGGAGCCGGGCTCCTCATTGTCAGGATTCACCTTACTTGGACAACTATGATCTCTTTTCTCCTCTACATGCAGGGAAATGACAGCAACGTGGTCAAAAGTTGGGGGTAGGAAAGCAATAACCGACATATAGTGAAATCAGTAAGAGCTCTGGTCAGCTCTGAATTAGTTAGAATTCTGTTGAACACAGACTAGTCAGTTGGTAATGTCTCACTTTGGTAAATGGCTATAACTTTACACACACACACACACACACACACACACACACACACACACACTAAAAATCATGGTAAGTAGAGCCAAGAAACTTCCCTTTTTTCTGTCTAATAATGGCATTACTATTGATAAAAACTGACATTTATTGGGTACATTTTATATTCTAGGCATTAAGCATGGAGAATGGTAGAAAATTTGATATGTAAGCTTAATTCCCAGAATTGCTTTAAGAGGAAGGCATTTCTTTTATATTCTCATTTCTACAAACAGGGAAACTGAGGCATGGAGTTTACTTACATACCCAAAGCCACACAGTTGGTGATTTGGGCCTGAGCATTCTGACCCCGGAACTCAACTTCTTCAGTACCTTCTTGTTTGGCCCTACTGTGTGAGGAGAAAATGAGTTTGTGTACACTGAAGATATGCCCACCACATGGAAGAGACACAGCCACAGCAGAACCTCCCCTCTGGGCTGAGATAACACTGACTTACCTATAGTTGGCCTTTTTACCTCCTAAGAGACTGGGGACCTTGGAGGATCATTCTATTCCAAATGCTCCTACCAGCCTGAACCATATATAACAGCCACCAGGGCTTAGTAGGTACTTGTTTGGTTGAACAGGCAGATGCTTATCCATGGGGTGCTGATAGTGAATGAATGTGAACTCAATCTTCCAGAGGAGATGGAAACGGGCAAGGGACACAGACGTTGGAGAAAGGTGTGGGAAAAGCTGAGTTTTGAAGGTGACCTTGAGAGTTGAGAAAAGGGTAGAAGTAAAAGGGTTGGGTCAGAACAGCTCCCCCAAGAGAGAATAGGAGTGGAAAGAAGATGGCATGGAAGATAGGTCAACCACAGTGAGCACTTGAGCTAGGAGCAGCTGGTCACTGCTTAGTGTGCAAGGGCATGAAGAAAGCCAGTTTTAAGATCTGGGGAGGGGAGTGCCCCTGTTTGATCCTGTGGCTAATCGCATGGAGTCTTGGGTCTCAACTCAGCCATTCTTCAGTTGTAGACTCTTGAGCAATCACAAGGCAAACACACCTCTCACAGGACTGAGAGGATTGAATGAGATAATGTTTGGGTGGTGCCTAACACTGGCCCATACTAAACAGGCCAACAGCCATTGGCTCAGCTCTGAGGAGGAGAGTAAGCTGGAGATGAGAAAACCTGAGAATGAGGAAGGTTTGATGGCAATCATATGACAGCTCAACAATAACTAAAGACAATATTTACCTTAGGCTCCTTGTCCCATTATGACCCAGGGAGGTGAGTGTCTCCCTAAGGATGCAAAGAGTCAAGAGATTGCTTTGGTTTATAGATACATGCTAGTTCCTGGGATGGCACAGAGTGAGTGTTGTGTGTGTGTGTATGTGTGTGTGCACGTGCACACAGGTGACTTGGTTATGGTTTCCATAGCGTGGCTTGGAAGGATGTTTGCTGATGTTACTCAGAATAGCTGCCTGTCAGGATTCTTGGTCTCCTATGATTCAAGGGCATTCTAGGGCCATCTGTGAAACCCTTCAGGCACATTGACAGCTGGGACTTTAAGGACAATGACTCTAGTCCTGTACATTTATTTCCACCGGCGTACAGGCTCCTCCAGGAAATTTTGGATTTTTAATCATTTTTTTTAGTACAAGACATTTTGATGTTACTGTTTATTTTTCTATTGCTTTTCTCCTTTTTTATTTTACTTTCCCCTATTTTTCATATTCTGTCTACTAGACATTTGCTTGCATGGTTTTGTTTATTTATTTTGACACTCACCTTCTGTGTTCCTGGATGGTGTGATTGAAACAAGGCATATCTTTGCCCTTGAGGAGCTTCTGGGCAGGGTTGGGTGGTCAGGAGGTGTATGAGTATAGGACAGGGTGAGGGGCAGGTGTCAAGGACAGCTTCCAGAGGTGATGAACTCTGTCAGTGAGAGCTAAGGATGCTGCAGACATTATCTCATCCACTCTTCACTCTGAGGACAGCGCTTTTATCCCTGTGGTGTGACATCATCTTTCAATGTCTTGGTTTCCTCATCTGTGAAATGCACTTGGTGAGACTTCAGAGGAGTATGATTGACGCTACTGTGGTTAAAATATGTACAGAGTGCTTTGTATTTGTGCCATGCTAGACTGGGTATTCTGGGTGGCTCTGGAATGCTGACACGGAGGAGATGAGACAGTGGAGGGTGGGTGGCTTAAGGGAGGAACTTACAGTAGGCTTTGGATCCTGAGCTCTGTGACCTTGCATGTCTGTTTGGAATTACAGAAAGGCCAAGGTATACTACTGAAGGATTCTGAACAGGGGTGGGTGACCTTCTCACGTGACTCACCCCGTATAGGTCACAGCATCTACAATGGGCCACCTCCTTCCTGAGTTTCCTGGCTTTGACACTTACTTCTTCACCCTAACCTAGACAAGAGTTGGCATTTAAAAAATGAGGATGACTTGGTCCAAACAGTCAGCTCTTGTTTCTTTTTCATTTTTTTTTTTTTTTTTTTTTGATGGTAAGGGAGTTCTCTGTAGTGGAAAGGAGAAAGCCAATGCAATAACCAAAGGTTCTCACCGTGGAGCCCTTGGGTGGCCCAAAACAAACATTCATTCTTATAGAGTCAGGGGGTAGTGTAGGAGAAGCAAAGAATAGGAGTTTGGGGAAGGAAAAGAAAAGCCATCCATCCCTGTCTCTTGGTGCTGCTGAAATCATTTTTAATCCTCTGTACAGAGTCACTACCTGACTTTTTCTGGAGCTGCTTCCCAGGGCAGTTTAAGGAGCCTGGATAAAGATTTATGTGGTTAGTTTACTTCCCCAGGGTCTTTGAAGGCCTACAGAGGAGGCAGCATTTATGGCTGGTTGGTTAACCCTACAGCTCTCTGGGGTCTCCTTCTGCGACCCCTTGGGCAGGAGGCAGCAGGCCTTGGCTGCCCCATCTGGAGAGCTGGCTGTCTAGTGGGGAGAATAGTTCAGGCTCACCAACTCTGCAGGCTTTACTGACCACAATGGCGTCATACCCCAGCGCGACGCCCCCACCATCTTCGAAATAGAACCGGTTCATATTCCTCAGGGGAATGAACACTTGAAAATCCACCTCAAAGGTTGAGGGTGACGCTTATAAGGTTGAATGAAGCAAGACCTCCAGTCGATTTGGCTTGGAAACGGCTAATCTCGGTGAGAGGATCTGCCCAGTGTTCTTTGGTGTGAAAGTTCTAGAAAGATAGGCACATATTTAAAAATAAACGAATCTCTGCTGTATTATTTTTTTAATGTTAATATTTTCCTGGCACTGCTGGTTAGAATTACTTGTCTGGGTGTCCTAAATTTGGCTTTTTGAGACTCAGCTGAGAAGCCGGCACAGCTGGAGGGATGGAGACACCTTGGGGAAGTGAAATATTTGGTGTGCCTTCCCGAACTTCTTAAAAAACAAATCTGTTTGTTTTGCTCACATGCTGCTCTACATCCCAGGACAGCCACTGAAAGAACATTGGAAAAATATGTCTTTGGAGGGTTAGGATGGCCCACGGCTTCAGAGAAGCAGGAGCCTTGTAGAATTTTATTTTTACCTCATGCCAAGACCTCTGAGAACTTAAAGCTCCCAGCTTGCATTTGTGTTCAGAAACCCTGACAGGGACAGGGCTGGGGGTGTGGGGGGTAGGGGTGGGGGTGAGAAGCAGTGGGGCATTTGGAGTTCTTCCTTTAATAAATGGTAGAGAGATGTAAATACAGGGAAAGGCAATTCAACCCATGAATGTTGCTTCATTCTTTTAGTCAACAAACTGGCCCTTCAAATGTGACAGAAGTCTCAGTTGTCCCACAGCAGTCCCGAGAAGACAGTGGCCATCTTGTCTCCTCATCCCAATGAGTCTGCTAGTTGGAACCCCATATTCACCTTATAGTTGAGGGATAAGTCATGCCAACCTTCTGGATGATAAGTCTGGAGTCTTCTGGATTCTGAATTATAAATCAGCTTCCCCTTGCTCTTCTCTTAGAGTTTCTTGTATTTCAGGCAGTTCAAGAACTTGTATTGTAGGTGAAGATGGTCTTGGACTCCAGAACCTTCTGTTTTCACATCCCAAGTGCTGAGATTACTGGTGCACAGCATCACAGCTGGTTTATGAGGTTGGTGGTCTTGATGTATGTCTACCAGCTGAGCTACATACATACTTAGCTTCATCGTGAACTCTTTGGAGTAGGACAAACCGAGGCACTATTCTGCGAGATCATAGACTGCACAGCATTCCTGACACTTTTCATTCTTTAGGCTATTTTTTTCCAGAACCCATCATGGAGCCATCTAAAATCCTGGAACCAGAAATGCCCGGATTCAATTCAGTGCCTTCTGTTTGCCTCAGCTTATTCATCTTTAGGATGGAGATCAAAGCAACAACAACATGACTGAGGTTGTGATCAGAATAAAACCAGACAGGGTGTTGGGAGCTCCGTATGAAAAAGACTGTATAGAGAGTGTGACTATTAGCATTTGTAGGCCAGGGGCTCTGAAGGAGTCATTCAGTTAGTTCGTAGGGAGCCTAAGTGGCCTCTCAGGGGGCAGCTGCTACCTTGGGGGCTGTGCTGTCTGTGTTGGGCAGTGGTGGTCTCCAGAGCTGTCAGCTCTGGTTTCTCTACCAGGAGGCCGAAATATTTAACATAACACAGTGACCTCACCAGGGCTGCAGCACATGCTATCATCCATAAACAGCCTTCTATTCAAGCCAAGCAGGCCCCACATGCCACAGGTAGGCCTGGGAAAGAGAGATTGGATTGTTCAGTCCAGCAGGAGTGGAGGTCCGACAGAAAAGCAACACAGTCTTTACTCAGAACTTTAAAAAGCAGGTTAAACAGGTTTTTCCATTGGAAAGGTGTGGAACAGACCGAAGGCAGGGCAATAAGGAAATTTTCTTTCTTTCTTTCTTTTTCTTTTCTTTTCTTTTTATTTTTTTTACAAGGAATCATCCTTCTATTGCTTTTTCCCCAAATTCTTTCTTTCTCCAGACTCCCCTCCCCCACCCCCATTTCAACATCCATCAGTCCTATGCACCCCCAAAGAAATGTGTCAGGCTCCAATTAGGCAGACCTAGCTCCATAAAGGCACACTCTCCCCAAATGAGCAGAAATATTCCAACTTAAAAATGTATATAAAATGTTTATGAAATGAGGAGGCGGAGACTCAAAAGTTATTGTAGGAGCTGGCAAAAGGTAGGCATGGGAATGCACATCTAACGGTTTTCTTTGTGATTGCCACGTAAAATGTGTAGACACATTTCTGCTCCCTCTTTGGAAGGCTTTCCGTTCCCTGCCGCAGCTACACACACACACACACACACACACACACACACACACACACACACACACGAGGGGGGGGGGAGAAAGGAAGCCATGTTATATACACACAAGTGCTAACTGAGGGATCCAGCAGAACACGAAGCTGTTCTTTACAGGTAGGGAGTTATTTCAATCTGTTGTTTTCATTTCTGTACCTCTTGCCTGGAACTCCCACCATACTGGCCCTGTCTCAGCCCTCAATACTGTGATGTGTGTTTCTGAATAAGTCACACATTATGTAATTTGGTTTCCTTGGGAATTTGAGAGGAAAAACTCTGGATCCCTGTCAGTTGGGCTTAATTGGATTCTTTAGGTCCCAGACATATTTCACCTGCCATGGATTTGTTCTGTGGAACCCTAGGATCTCTATCAATTCCTTCCTCCTCTCTTGATCTCAGAAGCTATGTGCATGGTGAACTTGAGGTCTTTGCCCTTAGCAAGGTAGTGGGGTGGGGATGTGGGTGGAAGGTTAAGCTTGGGCTACTTGGCATTCTGGTGGCTAAAGAGTGGGTGGAGGACTCTTGGTGGTTGACAAGCTACTTCATGTATTTGATGTTTAGCTGCTATGGAATTCTATTTGCAAATGTTAAGTAACCTAGTCAATGTGGTCCAAATTATCAATAACAGCAGGGGGAATGCTGACCACTGCAAGTTAGACTTTGAAGAGATGTCTGAGTTCTTGATGCAATGTCTTAAATCCAATTTCCATTTGCTGGGCTTCTAAATTGTGGAAGAAACAGAATTGCAAAAATAAAATAGTGTCTTCTCTCTGGGAGGGGAAAGCCAATCTGGATCCAAAGAAGACCCATGGGAAAATTATCTTGGGCCTTGCCCAAACTTGAGAGCAACCATACTGAGCTAATGGAGGAGAAGAGGCTCAGAAATCAGTGGTGACGTTTCAAAACATGAAGAATGTGTTGGCAAAAAGGAATATGGGTTCTAAGCTTATTTAAACCAACAGATGATACCTTATAAGGACCGCTCATAGGCAGTAGACCTGTTTTTGGCTGGACACAGACAAGTCAGTATTTAAGCCTAACAACCGTTCCATTTCACTATTACACAAAGGTAGTTATGTGTATTTCCTCTCATTTAGTTGGCCTTCTACCAGATCTTGGTTACTATTTGCCTTACCCACTGTTGCACAATGAATTACTTCAGATCTAGCTGCTTAAAGACCCCAGGGGCATCTTCTCTGGGTGGTTTTGGTCTAAAATACTTCATAAAAGTACCATCAATATGTTGGTAAGGGCTACGGATAACTGAGATTGGAAAGAACTTTGAGAGATCTGCTTTCGGGATTGCTTTATTGCTGGCTCTTGACAGAGGCCTCAGTTTCTCACCAAAAGGGCTTGAACTCTCCTCTCTCTCTCTTTCTCTCTCTCTGTATGTGTGAGCATGTGTGCAATATGACTACGGAAGTCAGAAGATGACATCTTTTTCTGTCACTTCCTACCTTATTTATTTATTTATTTATTATTTATTTATTGATTGGTGATAAGGTCTCCCATTAAATTTGGAGATCACCAACTGGCTAGGGTACATAGCCAGCAAGGTTGGAAATCTGCTTAGATCTTCCCCTCCACCTCCCAGTCCTGGGGTTATAAATTCACTGGGCAGGGTCCAGCTATTACGTGAATGCAAGGGCTCTGAACCCAGGTATTCATGCTTTACAGTAATCACCTCTGGGCCATTTCCATAGCTCCTTGGACTTCTTGACATGACACACATCTTCCCCTGGCACAAGGAATTCAAGCAAGTGATCAAGTGAATTCACAATCACTTTATGACCTAATGACATCTGCCATGTTGCAGTCAATGCAGGGATATCAAGCTCAGCCAACTTGCAATAAAAGGAGAATTAGACCCCCCCTTCTCTTTTTCCTTCTAGTACTGATAACTAAACCCAGTACTTCACACGCAGGGCAAATGTTCTATGATAGGGTTATATCCCCAGCCCCTGACTCCATCTTTTAAAGGGAGGACTATCTGTGAATTTATGGACTTACTTTTCAGTAATCACCATTATAGCCCTCTTACATAGAACTAAATATAGAAATCCATTTAACAACCATCAAAGGAGTCTTTCTGAAATTTCACTACAATTATCATAACACCTCTGGCTAAATATTTTTAATTCCCTGGATCATTCTGCGCACGGCTTGGTATATATCTCTTTGTTTTCCATTTATAGTCTGATAACAAAGTTGAAACATGTTGTCTTGGCTGGAACAATGGAAAAGAGAGAATTTGATGTAATTGCTAGAGCTTATTAATATATGTTAAGCACAGTGCCTGATGTCTAGTAGGTATTCAATTAATCTTTACTATTAAAATAGTGAGCCCATTAAAGATCTTTAAATGAACTTCTACATTGGGACTTTTAAAAACAGCTTTTTATACTGCTGCTTAACCCCAAATGCCCCAAATTGACCCATCACTCTAATACTTCACCCAGTTAAGAGTCTCCATTCTGTTAGATTATTTAGTAGTTTATAAAATCATACTTTTTTCTTCATCTTTTTTTTTCACTTCATCTGTATTTAACTTTGGTAGATCAGATGCCTCTAGAAATTCATACTTTTATTTTAAGAGTTTAGTAACATATAAATGTTTAGAATATGTCCTGTGGTTTCCTGAATTTCCACAGTATCTGTGGTAATGTCTCTCCTTTTCATCTCTAATTTTATTAATTTTTGAATCTCCTCTCTCTTTTGACTAATTTGGGTAAAGATTTGCCAATCTTGTTAATCTTTCCCAATAATTGATTGTTTTTGGTTTATTGATTCTTTGTAGTGGTTTGTGTTTTCTTGCTGCGATTTCATTCATTTTAGCCCTGCTTTTGGTTACCTCTTTCTATCTGCTGTTTGCGGGTGTTGCTTGCTCTTGTATTTCTGAGGCTTTCAGGTACATTATTAAGTTACTAATCTGAGTCCCTCTGCCTCCCCTTTCTCTCTCTCATATCCATTTTCCTCCCTTCCCTCCCCTCTCTTTCTACATCTTCCTTTCTTCCTCCTTCTTTCCAGTAGCCCTCTCTATTAAGACCTCTAGAAAGGAAGATGCCATTGCCTCCCACAGCCACCTGTTTCCAGAACTGAACATCTGGATGTTTGGGAGAGAAGAGTGGGGGAGATAATGGGCTGGCAGAGCAGCTGGCTTGGAAAGAATTTATTCTTGGCCTTTTTAAGCAAGAACCAGATTTTTTTTTGTGTGTGTATGTATGTGTGTGTGTGTGTGTGTGTGTGTGTGTGTGTGTGTGTGTGTGTGTGCAATGGGAAGGGTGGGGTCAGGAAGGTGGGTTCTAACTTTAGTCTTTGTGTCCAGTAGAAGTGACCACTATGGAAACCAATGTAGACAGTGATAAGGGGACAGGCCTGCACAAATGTCTGGGGCCAATTAGAGAGGGCCTTAGGATGGACTGAAAGATATGAAGAGAGGGTCCCAACAATGTCCTTGCTTAAATTAGACATGGCCAAGTTGTGGGCTTAGTTTATTTCATCCCAAGCTACTTTATGGTTGCTTTAAATTGCAGAAATATTATTTCTTTTAAGCCAAATAACAGCAGTGTGTAAAAAGTGCTAATACTTCTAGTTTCTCCTTCTTAGAATAAACTATAATGCAATAGCCCATTTTTTTTTTAAATTTACTTCTTCTGGGTATAGACATACAACACACATATTCTGCAATAGGATTTAAAACAACTGACTGTAGTGGACTGGATCCATAAAATACATTTTATTTTTCTCAGCTTCCTTCTTGTGTCTTCTCAATACATCAAGGTATCATTCCTGGCCAAGAGAAATGGAAAGACCTTTTTATTTGTTATTATTGTGTATTCATACGAGTATGTATATAAGATAAATGATCTCTCTACAAACATACATACATACAGATATATCTGTTGTGGTCAGAGGGAACCTTTTAGAATTGGTTTTCTCCAGCTCCTGTGGGTTTTGGGGAATGAGTTCTAATAATCAGGCTTGTAGACCAAGTACTTTCAACCTCTGAGCCTTCTGGTTGGCCAAAACAAAGTGGAATGATGCTTATTCATCACTTATTACAGTACTATGGAGGAAACATAGTTGTCTGACCCTCTGGTGGTTTGGAGTTAGTTTTGTCATACCAGTGACTGTAATGAAGTGCAGCACAATTACTCCTAGGTCCTTGGGATGTTATCTCCATGTCATACGTTTTCCAAGGCAGGAATCTGGTATACTTGACTATTTTTTATATTAATTTACACAAGTTTTTGGCTGTAGTCAATAATGCCTTCTCTCCTTTACACCAACCTTCTAAACCATTGTTCTGTTTAGTTCATATAATGGCTGCTTTCCCAAAGTGCTGATTTGGTTGAAGAAAAACTCAGGAAAATGTATCTGCTTGCTGTTTGGACTGGCTGACTTTAGAGTAGGTTTATTGAGATGGGTCCAGTGTTGAGATTGGCTATGTGTGTTGTTGAGTATGTAAATGCATGTCTTATATTTTTTTTAAAAAAACAAAATTAATTATTTCTATCTTATGTGTATGAGATTCTGCCTGCTTTGTGTAAGTGCACCATGTACATGCCCGATGCCCGTGAAGGCCACAACATGGTGTTAGGTCCCATGGAATGAACTAGAGTTATATATATTTGTGAGCCACCATATGAGTGCTCACATAGAATCAAACCTGGGTTCTCTGGAAGAGAATTTAGTGCCCTTAACCACGGAGCCATCTCTCCAGGACCACCATAAAATGTCTATGTATTTTAATTCAACTGATATAAATATAAGGACTAATCATATTCAAATATTATTCTAACACAAATAAAATAAATGGATTTTAGTAAGCAGGTGGGCCATAGTAGAGAATACATAAGATTTAAAGTTGGAAGACCCAAGGTTTGCCATTTTTCTCCCTGTTGGTAATGATCTTATAAAGTTGATAGTGCAAATGAAATTGTGGTATTGACCTTACAGGTTGTGAGAGTTATTGAGAGAGAGAGAGAAAGAGAGGGAGGGAGGGAGGGAGGGAGGGAGAGAGAGAGAGAGAGAGAGAGAGAGAGAGAGAGAGAGAGAGAGATCATACTCACTGTAAACTGTATAGACCTCACAAGTGGTTTAAATTATTGAACATAAAGCAAAACACTTCAGAGAAAGGTGATGTTCTTAAAACAGACAAAACAAAAAGCTAAGCCAGAAAGAAGCTACCAAAGTATTTACTATGTTGGAGAGGTCCTCAAAACACTCAGGGCAGCAAACCCTAGTGGCACCTCAGATCTGCAGGCTACGTGTAACCGAGGGAGACAGAGGTCCAAGATGAATGTCACACACAACAGACACCTTCAGCATTCTCCCTACTTAAGGATCCAGATACAGCTGCTTTACCAGTTAGCATTACCTTGTTTTGGGGGTGCTGTTTGGTTTGGTCATGGGTTTATGGGGTCTTTTTGATGGACTGGGGCTGTTTGTTGCAGCCTTGTGCTGAAGAACCTTGGCATGACAATTCCCCTTCTCCTTCTTTAGATTTATTTATTTTATGTGTCTGAGTGTTTTGCCTGCATGCATATGTGTGCCTGGTGCCTCTGGCATTCAGAAGAGGGCCTCACATTCCCTGGATCTGCCGTTTACATTGTGAACCACCATGGAGGTACGTGCTGAGAATCAAAAGTACGTCAGCTACATGAACAATCATTGCTCTTAACCACTGAGCCACCCTCCCAGACCCGTTTTCTTCTTTTACTAAGACATGTAATTCATTAGTTTGCTGTTCTGGCTTCAAAACTACATGGTCAATGTCTTTTAGTCCAAGCAGTAAATGGTTTAGGTCATCATGAATTCTGACATATCTGAGTAGCTAAACTATCAAAATATGTAATGCCATAAAAATTGTTTTCCATCTCTCAACTCCTGGGAGTTATTCTCAATTCCTTAACTTTGGTTCTGTGGAAAATAAATGTTTCTATGAGTTGGAAAAAAGAGTTTTCACATTAATATTAAATAACAACTTTCCCTAGTGATCAGAAAGGGGAAAATGGATGGAAGGCAGATAGAACTCTCTTGATTTTCTACCACTCATCCTATGCACTCATTTATAATCTTACAATTTTAAAATATATAATGTTATTATATGTTAAGTAAAATAGCATGGTATACCATTGAAGGCTTGGTCTTTTAATGAGTTCTGTGTTTTGGGATGTACATACATGGGCACACACACTCACAGGCATGTACACACACACACACACACACGTGATCTAGTAGAGGAAATTTTGTTTGCTTAGCTAGAACATGCTACTTACATGGCAGGTCTATCATTTTTTGCATTTTTTTCTCGTCTGACCTTAAAGACCATGAGTTGGCTCTGTTTTAAAAAGGAGACTGGAGTCCCTGAAAGATAAAGAGATTTTAGTGAGGCTATATTAAGGGGTAGTGTTAAGATTCGAACCTATGATGGGCCAATTCTACAGGTTCTGCTCTTAGCTGACATATTTTTGTCTTCATCCTTTTGCCCTGCTGAGTGGCTTGAGATGCAGGACTAAAGCTCCAGCTGCCTGAAATCCTCAAGAATTCCAAGGAAGCAGCTGTAACCTCAAGGGACCAGTGGGGCTTCCTTCTGGGAGAAGCTGTGTGCCTTGGGTAGAGAAAATGAAGGGTTTGTACTCTTTGGAGCATTTTGATGTGCCCAGGGACACCCTGGAAGCCTTGTCTGTACTTCTTCTTCACTGGGGCTGTCTGTTTTACAGCTGAACCCACCCCCTCCAATTAAAGTATAATGAATCTGCTAAGACCTGTGGTGGATAAAATGAAGAAGTGTGAGCCCAGAAGTCTGCCCTGGGGTGAGAAGAGAAAAGAGCCGATCTGTATGCGTCCTAGCAGCCGGTAGCTCTCCGGGAGCTGTGGCCTGTACTGGGACTGTGGGCCAAAGGAGCCTACTGGAATTGCTTGTCCTGCCTCTGTGCGTTTAGCTGTCCGGGGTAAAAACATCACATCTTGAGAGGCCTGCGCTGGAGCACAAACCCATGTATTGTCTGGCCCCTGGCAGGCTGGTCTGTGGAGGGGACACTCTAAGAGCTCTATTTTAATCTTTTGGAGCTGGGCCAGGGTAGGAATTCAACTGCCAGCCCCGGGCTCCCTACCCCCATCCCCATCTCTCTCCTGGTTTCATTCCTTCTGACCTCCCATCATGAGAAGTGCTGGTGTTCTTTCTTTCTCTCCTTCTCTTTTTAGAAAACTAGCAGGGTTCTTTCATGGATTTGACCTCCCAAAGTGTTGCAGACCAGGGCTCCTCAGTAGGCTAGTTGGGGCTCCAAGCTGGCAAGAGGCCAACCCTTGAATCCTGAGAGTTACCTCCAGATGTGTGTGCCTCTGTGCTTGTGTGTGTGTATGTGCTGTACGTGTTGAGTGTGCACGCGTGCGTGCGTGCGTGCATGCGTGCGTGCGTGTGTGTGTGTGTGTGTGTGTGTGTGTGTGTTGTGTTTGTATTGTGTGTATGTGTGGTGTACATGGTGTGTGTGTATTGCATGTGTGAGTAGGAGATTCTCTCTGTGTGTTTATATTTCTGTGGCATTTTTCCTTCTCATGAAGAAAATGGATGTGATGGTAAAAATGCAAAGGAGTGAGAAAGGAGAGAAAAGAGAGCCTGAGTCCATAAACCTCTCCTTCTTGGCCAGCACCTCCCCACCTGTGCTCACATAGGTGTTCCTCCATCTGGGAGCTCTTCACATCCATCACAAGCCAAGCCCAGTCAGTTCCTCTGGGGAGTAATGAATCCTTTAGAGAGACTCCACAAAAGAATGGGAGCTAGACTTCTGCATTGACCTTGAATCCTTTTTGCTCCCTCACCTGTGTGATGTCAGGTACTTGATTTCCCTGCTCAAACCTCAGTTTCTTGCTTATAAAACATGGGTGATACTCTCCATTGTCCCAGAAAATGCAAAATGGAAGACTGAGTAGCACCTAGAAGGCCCACCACATATGTTGTTGGCTCCTTTCTCACCTACCTATCCTGTCCTCTTCCATGAATAGGCTCTGAGGAGGCAGCTAGGCTTGGCTCCTGGCCTTGGTGAAGAAGCCCTCAGCTTGTTTGGAAGGGCCACATTCTTCATGAAAGGGCGGAAGGGTGCAGAGGGTGTGGGCCTTTCTCTCCCACCCAGCATCTCCCATCTCCTCTCACCCTCATCCTTCTGGCCTCTGCCAGTGATGTGCATTTTCCCCTCTTTACTGACCTCCTGTACTGACTCACTACCTCGACAGGGTAGCAACTTCCAAAACAAAACTTTTTCAACCAAGGAAAATATAACCATGGGGAAGGAAACATTTCAATATCAGGCCTCCCGGGAGCCAAGGAAATGGGCTAAATGTTTGTCAGAAAATGATGCCGGCTGACTTCACACACTCAGTTGGGGTCAGAGAGAGAACAATGCCTGGTATTGGACTTCAGCCAAGTCAGAAGAGCCCAAGCAAGATCTAAGCTGATGCTTAAGATGGTTCAAACTTGGAAGAGTCAGATGTATGTCCAACATCGTGTTTCAAAGCAGCCCTACTGTGAGATGATAAATGACCTACAGAGAAGATCTTGTGCTGTGTCCCATGACCGCCTCTAGCCTTTCCTTCTACCTCAAAGGAGATGCCTACTCCAGCCTTGCTGGCAAAGGGTCCTGCTTGCTTCATGACTGGCTTCTGGGAAGCAGCTAATGGGAACACATTCCACACTTAATAATAGTGCCCCCTGAAGTTGGGCAATGCTTTGACCCTTGCTGGGACACTCCAGGGAAGGGATCTTATAGCAATGATCAGGCAAGATCTAAGAGAACAGCTGGTGAGGAGTGCTGGTGCCAAGTCAGATGGCAGGAAAGGTCCAAGAGATATTCCAGACCACACCTACTGTGATTGCACAGTGACCGGAGAGCCAAGGCCCGGGAAATTGAAACAGGTGGAATTGTATTTTCAGAGAGAATGGAGCCAGAGGCAGAGTCCTTCCATAACAAAGGACACTTCAGGAAGTGGAGGAGGCTCTCAGGATGCCCAGCCTGAGTTTCCCATGGGTTCCTTTTTATTTCCTCCCTCTATGATAGGTTCAGTGTCACTTCCTCACCTTCTAAAGCATGTATTTCACTACCCAGAGCAACGCACACAGAGAAATCAAAATTAGAAATAGTCTGAGAACCTTTCCTTGTTCTTGATGGTTACTCAGCATGGCCATTTGCATTCATGGAATTTTAGAGCTGAGAAAGAGCTTTCACATTTTATAAGCATTTTCAGCTATGAGTCCAGAGTGGAGGGGTGTGTCTCCTGTGGTCACAGAAAGCCTTGATCCTGAGCTCCATGGGTGTTGTAGGAAAGATGATGTTTCAGTTTCCTTCATCTCTGAACATGGCATGTATGTGTGTGTGTGTATGTGTGTAATGTGTATGGGTGTGTGCGCATGTGCATAGATGTCCCCTATGTTAGTTTGTGCCGGGTGTCTGGAGGGAGATTCCAATGACTCTTATTTTGCTTTTCAAAGGATCCAGTTTATTGGCACATGGTTGGTACACTGGAGAGACAGAAGTTGTGGGTTTCACCCTTGGTGTCCTACTCTTTTTACTTATGAAATGGAGATAAAAGTTCTTGCCATGGGGCTGGTGAGGTGGCTCAGTTGGTGGCTCAGAACTTGCCTTTCCAGTATGAGGACCTGAATGTGGATTCCAAGAAGCCACATAAAAAAGGTAGGCATGATGGCAAGCACATGTAATCCCAGAGATAGTGAGATCAGAGGTAGAAACAGGTGGATCTTCAGAGCTTGCTGGGTAGATAGATAGCCGAGCCTATTTGGCAAAGTTCCAGGTGAATGGGAGTCCTTGAATTTGAAAAAAGATGGAAGTTGCCAGAGGAATGACACCTGAGGTTGTCTTCTGGTTTCCAGTAATGTACAAGTGTACCTTTCCTCCACACACTTCTTGTCTTGGTCACCTTCCAGTGTTGTATGACTAGTTCAAACATGATAGCATTTCAAAAAGTATTTTATGAATGTGTCAAGAATTGTGGTTCTCAAGAGCTGAGTAAGAAAAAGATTCTTGGAACTCAGGTTCTGAGATGGGCACAGCTTTGGGGCAGCACAAAGTCCGCTCAGACCACGGCTGGTGTAATAGTAGTGTGACAGTATGGGAGCAGCTTAGTCCCTGAGAGGTCAGAAGTGAGCATTATCCCCCCTTAGGTCAAGCAGTGACTTCTGCTCCCTGAACCCAGGCCCTGAGATGGGGGCAATTCAGCAACAGAACATAGTCTGCTCAACCTGCAGCTGGCATAATAGCACTGTGACCTCACAAGAACAGTATACCCTCTGAACATACAGCTGATTATTAGCCCTCAGACCAATAACCCACTAAGAGCCGACCAAGAACTAACCAAGAGTGAATTAAGGAAACAATGGGCAGACACTCGTGCAAGAATACATACAATAATACAAAGATCAACAAGACACCACCAGAAGAAGCAAGTGGTTCTATAGCTTCAAGACCTGAACATAACAATGAAAAGGAAACAGAAGGAAACAACCTTAAAAAAAACAGCTTTATGAAACTAATAGAAGCCTTAAAAGAGGATGTAAAAAACTCTTTTAAAGAAATAGAGGAAAATTAGAAGAGATGAACAAATCCCTGAAAGAAAATCAAGAAAATCAAGAAAAAGAAATAAATAGGTGAAGGAAACATTCCAAGAATTAAAAATTGAAATAGAAGCAATAAAGAAGGCACAAACTGAGACAAAGCTGGAATTAAAAGACCTGAAAAAAAAAAAAAAAGACCTGGAGCCACAGATTCAAGCATAACCAACAGAATCCAAGAGATGAAAGAATCTGGGACACCATGAAAAGGCCAAACCTGAGAATAATTGAAATGGAAGAAGGAGAAGAACTCCAGCTCAAAGGCACAGAAAAATATTCAGCAAAAATCATAGAAGAAAACTTCCTCAGCCTAAAGAAGGAAGTGCCTATAAAGATACAGGAAGCCTACAGAACACCAAATAGACTAAGCCCACAAAAAAGTCTGCTTGCCACATAATAATCAAACCACTAAATCTATAGAATAAAGAAAAAATACTAGGAGCTGCAGAGGAAAAAGACCAAATCATCTATATAGGCAGATCCATCAGAATAACACCCAACTATTCAATGGAAACAATGAAAGCAAGAAGGTACTCGTCAGACATTATACAGATACTAAAAGTGCATGGATGCCAACCTAGACTACTGTACCCAGCGAAACTATCAATCAACATAGGTGGAGTAAACAAGATATTTCATGACAAAACCAGATTTAAACAATACCTAGCCACAAATCAGGCTCTACAAAAAGCCCTAGAGGGAAAACTCCAATCTAAAGAAACCAGAAGCACCCATGTAACCACAAATAATTAATAAGCCCACAGAGAACTCCCCCTCAAACAGGAAACACAAGCTACTACAAAAACGACAGGAAATATCTGTCATTGGTCATTAATATCCCTTAATATCAATGGACTCAATTCACCTATGAAAAGACATACCCTATCATGATGGTTACAAAAAATAGAAAACATCCTTCAGCTGCATACAAGAAACACATCTTAACTTCAAAGACAGACACAGGCTCAGAGTAAAAGGTTAGGAAAAGGCTTTCCAATCAAATGGCCCTAAGAAACAAGCTGGCATAGCCATCCTAATATCTAACAAAATAGACTTTAAACTAAAATCAATAAAAAGAGACCAGTACAAACACTACTTATTCATCTCAGGAAAAACCCACCCAGACAAAATTTCAACCCTGAATATCTATGCCCTTAACACAAATGCACCTACATATGTAAAGGAAACACTATTAAAGCTTTATCCTCATATCAAACCTGACACACTAATCGTAGGAGACACTTTTGGATAGGTTAGCCAGACAGAAACTCAACGTAGAAATAAGGAATCTAGCAGAAGTTAGGACCCAAATGGACTTAATAGATATATACCAAACCCTCCACCCAAACAAAAAGGAATATACATATTTCTCAGCACCCCATGGAACTTTCTCCAAAACTGACTACATACTACGCCATAAAGCAAATATCAACAGATACAAAAAATTGGGTATAATGCCTTGTACCATTTCAGATCACCAATGTCTAAAGTTAGAGTTCAACAACATCAAAACCACAGAAAGCCTACCATCTCGTGGAAACTAAGCATCACTCAACTGAACCACCTCTGGGTCAAGGAAGAAATTAAAGACTTCCTAGAATTCAACAGAAAAGAATCCACAACATAACAAAACTTATGGGACACAATGAAGGCAGTCTTAAGAGGAAAATTCATAGCACTAAATGCCTACATGAAAAGACTAGAGAAATCTCACACAAGAGAACTATCAGCACAGCTGAAAGCCCTAGAACAATTAGAAGCAAATTCACCTAGAAGGAGTAGATAGCAGGAAATAATAAAACTTAGAGATGAAATCAATACAGTTGAAACAATAAGAACAATACAAAGAATCAATGAATCAAAGAGTCGGTTCTTTGAGAAAGTCAACAAGATAGATAAACCTTTATCCAAACTAACCAAAAAGCAGAGAGTATCCAAATCAACAAAATCAGAAATGAAAAGGAGGACATAACAACAGACCTTCAGGAAATCCAGAGAATTATCAGGTCATACTTTGAAAATCTATACTCCACAAAAATACAGAACCTAGAAGAAATGGACAGCTTTCTGGACATGTACCACTTACCGAAATTAAATCAAGATCAGATTAAAGACATAAACAGACCTATAATACCAAAGGAAATTGAAGCTGTCATTAAAAGTCTCCCAAATAAAAAAGCCCCAGCCCAGCTGGTTTCAGTGCAGAATTCTACCAGACATTGAAAGAAGAGCTAATACCGATACTTTTCAAACTGTTCCATACAGTAGAAACTGAAGGAATATTGCTTAACTCGTTTTATGAGGCCACAATAACCCTGATACCCAAGCCACTCGAAAACACAACAAAGAAAGAAAATTACAGACCAATTTCCCTCATGAACATTGATGCAAAAATTCTCAACAAAATACTGGCAAACCGAATCCACAACACATTAAAAAAAAAGTCATTCACCACTATCAAGTAGGCTTCATCCTAGAAATGTAAGGATGGCTCAACATATGAAATTCTGTAAATGTCATCCATCATATAAACAAATTGAAGGAAAATAACCACGTGATCATCTCCTTAGATGCTGAAAAAGCCTTTGACAAAATCCAACACTCCTTTATGATAAAAGTGCTGGTGAGATCAGGAGTACAGGGAAAATACCTAAATATAATAAAGGCAACTTACAAAAAGCCAAAGGCCAACATCAAACTAAATGGAGAAAAACTCAAAGCAATCCCACTAAAATCAGAAACTAGATAAGGCTGTCCCCTCTCCCTTTATCTATTCAACATAGTTCTCTAAGTTTTAGCTAAAGCAATAAGAGAACAAAAGGAGATTAAGGGGATAAAAATTGGAAAAGAAGAAGTGAAACTATCTCTATTTGCAAATGATATGATTGTATACATAAATGACCCATAAAATTCTACCTGGGAACTTCTACAGCTGACAAACACCTTCATCAATGTAGCAGTGTACAAGATTAACTCAAGAAATCAGTAGCCCTCCCATACACTAAAGATAAAAGGGCTGAGAAAGAAATAAGGGTAGCCTCACCTTTTATAATAGCTGCAAATTGCATTAAATACCTCAGTGTAATTATAATCAAAGAAGTAACAGATCTGTTTGACAAAATCTTTAAATCACTGAAGAAAGAAATTGAAGAGGATCTCAGAAAATGGAAAGATCTCCCATGTTCCTGGATAGGTAGGATTGACATAGTAAAAATGACAATTCTACCAAAAGCAATCTACAGATTCAATGCGCTGCCCATCAAAATCGTAACACAATTTTTTTTACAGACCTTGAAAGAACAACACTCAATTTCACTGGGAATATAAGGAAAGCCAGGATTGCCAAAACAATTTTGCTAAACAAAAAAGAACCTCAGGAGGTATCACCATCCCAAACCTTAAGTTATACCATAGAGCTATAGCAATAAAAACAGCTTGGTACTGGCATAAAAACACACTTGTGGATCCATAGACTTGAATCAAAGATTCTGACATTAACCCACAAACCTATGAACATCTGATTTTTGACAAAGAGGCCAAAAATATTAAATGGAAAAAAGATAGTATCTTCCACAAATGGTGTTGACATAACTGGATGGTAGTGTGTAGAAAAATGCCAATAGATCCAAACCTATTACCCTGCACAAAACTCAAATCCAAGAGGATCAAAGACCTCAACATAAACCCAGCTACACTGAACTTGATAGAAAAGAATGTGGGAAATACCCTTCAACATATTGGCACAGGTGACCACTTCCTAAATATAATACCAATAGCACAGACACTAAGAACAACAATCAATAAGTGGGGCCTTCAGAAACTGAGAAGCTTCTGTAAAGCCAAGGACACAGCCAATAAGACAAAACGATAGCCTACAGAATGGGAAAAGATTTTTACCAACCATACAAGTGACAGAGGACTGATCTCTAAAATATATAGAGAACTTAAGAAACTAGAACCCCAAACTTTGAAAAACCCAATAAAAATGGGGTTCAGAACTAAAAAGGGAATTCTCAGCAGAATTACAAATGACTGAAAGGCACTTGAAATAGTGCTCAACATCTTTAGCTATCAGAGAAATGCAAATCAAAACAGCTTTGAGATACCACCTGACATCTGTCAGAATAGCTAAGATTAAAAACACAGATGACAGCCTATGCTGGAGAGGATGTGGAGCAAGAGGAACACTCCTTCATTGTTGTTAGGAGTGTAAGCTTGCTCAGCCACTCTAGAATGCAGTATGGCAGTTTCTCAGAAAAGTGGGAATCAGTCTCCCCAAGGATCCAGCAATACCATATACCCTAAAGACACACATTTGCAACCCAAAAGCATTAGCTCAACTATGTTCATAGCAGCATTATTCATAATAGCAAGAACCTGGAAACAACCTAGATGTCCCTCAACTGAAGAATGGATTAACAAACTGTGGTACATCTACACAATGGAGTACTACTCAGCAGTAAGAAAAAATGATATCTTAAAATTTGCAGGCAAATGGATGGATTTGGAGAATATCCACCTGAGCAAGTTATCTCAAACCCAGAAAGATAAGCAGGGGATGTACTCACTCATTAGTGGACTCTAAACAAAAAGCAAAAAGCAAAGCATGTCCAAGCTGCAAACCACAACCCCTGAACAGCTTTGGATCTGAAACATCTTGGAGTGGCACCTTGGATCCCACTCCCTCTAGAGGAACACCTGACTCAGTCTTGATGTTGAGGTGAGGAAACTGGATCTGCCAGGAGTGGATGCTGAACTGAGCAATATTGGGATCTTGGGACATCCTGCCCATGCTGGAGAGGAGATGGAGAGATGTAGAGAAGAGAGAGTGACTGGAGGGGGTAGGAGGGGAAAGAGACCTTGAATAAGGATATACACGGATAGAAAATGTGACTTTATTCATAATAAAAAAAAGAGAAAGAGGCGAAAAAAAAAAGAATATAGTGTCTCAAGGCAAAGTCAAAACTCTGTATTTTTATGTCTAATGTCAAAATGCTTTTCAGATCTCCAACTGCTTTCAGAGCAGATGACTTCATCATATTTCTTTCTCTTGGGCTGGTTCCGCTCCCTGTTAGCTGCTTTTCTCCAGATTCCACAATGCTGGCATCTCTATCACAGGGCCTCCAAGGCAATTCAGGCTTGACCTTCACAGTTTTACACAATGGTCTCTCCAAGGCCTCCATTCAGAGAAATTCCATAGCCCTGGTCTTCTACCCTTAACTCTAGAACCATTTGCCCAAAACTGCCAAGTTCTACTGCTTCCTGGGGCTGGAACATGGTCTCCTCATTAATTGCATCTTTGCTTTTTGTTTTGTTAGTTATCTTCACTATCTAATTTTGGTTGTCTTGAGCTTACTTTGTAGACCAGACTGGCCTTAAATTCAGAGATCTGCCACCCTCTGCCATCTGAGTGCTGGGTTCAAAAGTGTGTACCACCACACCTGGCTTTAAGCTTTTTTTTTGGTTCCTTTTTACAAGTTCAAAACTTACCTACATGGGATCTTGCCCTGAGGTCACCCCTCCTTTTATTAACTTATTTATCTCCTTGCATGCAGAATTTAGCTCCATTCCATTTCCCGGAGCTCCTTTTCTCCTCAAATTTTACATTTTGTAATTTATCATGCTCAGCTTGTTCCTTTTCATTATAAATCTTATTAGAGTTACCACTAATAACCACATGACAGAGTCTATACTAGACTGTCTTGATATTTCCTCTGCCAGGGGAATTAGTCCAAAACATTTCACTTTTAGCATCAGGCAGACTCTTCTGACAAGGACAAAAGCTGCCACATTCTTCACCAAAATGTTCTAAGAATGATCTCTAGGCCACATGTTAATAGTCTCCACCTCCAAAATCTTTTGAGCCAGCCCCCACCCTCACACACAGTTCAAGTCACTCTCAGCACCTCTGTCTTTCATGCTCCCACTAGGATGGCCCATAAGGTAGCACTTAGAACATTCAAATGACTTTCTAATCCACAGTGCCAAGGTTAATATTCTTACAAATAAAAACATAGTCTGGCTTATCACAGCAATACTCCAGTTTCTGGTACCAACTTCTGACTTAGTGAGGGTTTATGTTGTTGTAAAGAGGCACCATGACCACACAACCTTTATAAGGGACATTTAATTGTGGTGGCTCACTTACAGTTCAGAGGTTCAGTCCATTATTATCATGGTGGGACATGGTGTTGTGTAGGCAAACATGGTGTTGGAGAAGTAACTGAGAGTTCTATACCTTGAAGGTAACAGGAAGTGAATTGAGACACTGGATGGTATTTTGAGCATATATGAGATTTCAAATCCTGCTTCCACAGTGACTCACTTCCTTCAACAAAACCACACCTCTTAATAGTGCCACTCTCTTTGGAGGTAATTTATTTTTTTATACTACCACAGTGGCTAAGATTACTTAGGAGTTTTTTTTCTCTTTGTCTTGATAGTCCCCCTAAATAGATAAACATTCAGTCTTAACTGGCCTAATTCTTGAATTTTTTAATTATAGAGAAGAGTAAAGTATTTCATGTTGACAGGTGCATATGCTAAATACTAAATTGGTACAATATTATCAAAAGGGCTAAACATGCAACAGAAACATGTTTCTTACATAGCCAATATTTGAAAAACATTCTCTTGCTCTATATTATAACCTATCTCTCCCCACAGCATCTCCAAGGGTATATTAAAGAGCAGTGTTTTCTATTTGGTTTGAAAAAGAAGGCAAACTTTTATTTAAAGACAGAATTAAAAAAAGGAAAATAGTGGTTTACTTAGGAAGATGATGATTTACACAGGGAAAACAGCATATTTGGCCAGAATACCAAAACCAGCCTTCTGAGGCTGTTAGAAAAGCTGATCACAAACATGCTAATAAAAGGTGTGTGTGTGTGTGTGTGTGTATGCATATGTGCATGCACACTTGTGCATATGTGTTGAAAAGATTTCAGTCAAGCATCTTACAACAAATATGATCAAAAGGAGTAAGGTTTTCTTTTCTTGGAGATTCAGGAGAACCTATATGCAGGTTCCTGGGATTGAAATAATCTCTATAGGCTTTTAGATATGGTAAAAATGTTAAATATCTGCCAGAGGGCATGGTGAGGAGGAGGATCCTGCCAGGTATACAAATAGAAGGGATAGATAGAGCATTGGAGATAGACCGTTCATTCAAAATGCACCAGGGATGTTTAAACATACATACAGAGGAGGAAGCAATAAGGTTCCAATAGCCAAACTGCATCCTCAGGAACACACTTACATGGTAATCTGATGCTGTATTTTTCAATACTTGGCAATAACAAATTAGGAAGGAAGTGTCTTGATGCCTGTCACTTAATCTAGAGCCAACTGGGTAGACTTTGCTGATGTCAAAACAATGTCCCAAATAATAGCTCCAAATCTTTCCAAATTCTCAGGTTGAAGATATTTTCATTTTATTTTAGGTTTTTGGTCTTCATCAAGACATAGAAAAAGCATAAGCCAAATACTGAGATTTTTATTAGTTTATTATTGAATAGACATTTCTCCACACTGAAGACAAAGGGTTCACAAACGACCCTTAAAACATGAAAAAACATCATGTGACAAATCAAAAATACTTTTGACTTCTTTATGCTTGCCATAAATTTCAACAATATTATGATAGGACATCAAGTATATTTAATGCTTATGAAACAAAGTCATTCCCTTGGGTAGCTAAGATTTCTTATGTTGACATCTTTTTTCCTGAAAATACAGTGAAGCAGGTAGGAAATTATCAAAAATACTTGCCATTAAAAAATTATCTTAATTCTTTTTTAATTCCTGACTTCTTCCTGAAGAGGCATGCATTTTGCCAGTGCTGTTTACTGGCCATTCACAATATCCATTTGAAAGGTTCAAATAGTTTCCAAATATACATACTACAAAATATTGTTTCGAGATTGGAGGTCACATTAAACACATCACAGAGAATTCATTTGTATTGTTACAGAGGTATAAAGCACACAAAGTTGTGCAGAGAATGTACTGAAGCCTAAATTTTAACATATACTTAGTTTTATACAGAGGAACAGGATACAATAAGTTCTGAACAAATAACAACCAATAATCAGCCAGATTAGCGTGTACACATGAGGCAGGAAGCAATCAAATACTGCCTAATAGAATGTCAATTACTATTTCTATGAAACATCTCATATTGTAATACATACACACACACACACACACTCTTCTCTCTCTCTCTCTCTCTCACACACACACACACTTTATTTTTCTGTCACAAACATCAAACAATGCTTATGATCATATGCATGAACTATCCTCATACATCTGATTTGTCACAAGGCAAGAAGCAACACAGAAGAAATTCAGATGACAATAAGCTGCCAGATTGGCTTTGTAAATTAGTTGTTAGATAATGGTTACTCTGAGGATCTAATCAGACTTTCATATGAGTTGAAGGAAGAGAGGCAAAGAGTATTAACTAGCAGCTTCAGAACACTTGCCACTAAGTGAAATATTGGCTTTTGTTAAAATTGTTTATGACTGCGAAAGAAAGACCTTAGGGTAATATTTAAAACAACAACAACAAGAAGCCTCTATTTCCTTTATCAAAATAGAACATTTTTTAAAAAATCTGCTTACCCAATTGCTAGGTAAAACCAATTATCCCAATGAATAACCATTTGACAAAGTCATCACCTATCAGAGCAGAGGATACAGTTGAAACACAAATATAACTACTGTGTGTAGATGCGGCGGAAAAACCAGAGACCTGAAATATGGCAAAAATCAGTGCTTCAAAAACAGTCAATGGATTTTTCTCTAAAAATACTTTTTGCTAATGGCAAAGTCCAACACCTCAGAAAAACTCTGAATTAAGATCTTAGAATTAGTTTCCAAGCTCTATAACTTCGTTTTATACACTACCCTTGTTGTTTGTAAGGCTGCAAGGAAGTTTAGCTTAACAGTCATGCGCCATGTGTTTGGACATCTTATGAGAAGTGGCTAGCAAGGAAAGACGGTTTTTCCATATCTATCAAACAGTTTCTTTAATCATTTCCTTAAAGGTGTAGAAGGAAGCCTCAATTTGCTTCATTGAACCATCTGGATAACTATTTAGACTTTATGAAATGATACGTTTGCTAAGAGTGTTCTCATTAATTCATAACTATCCCCTCTAATTGGTATTTTGCAGTGTAATAAGCAAATATGCAAAGGATATGTAAAGATGCACACTGTTGGGTGAACTAAGAAACTGTAGATAATAGCGTCCTCTTGCTACTGTGGCCGTTTTCTGAAATTAGTGACTTCCGTGTGCTCGTAACATAATCATGGTTCTGGGATGCACTGCAGACCCCTTCACAGTGACAGTGAAGTGTCAGTTCTTTGTGATAGCAAGCACATCTCAAGTAGAGAGTGAAGAACAAGAAGATACCAGGGAGTTGGGTTTTCTGCTACACTTTCTTGTCCTAAAGTTGTCTTCTGGGGGAGAGGGGAGCTCACCTTCTTCAGGGTACACATTTATGTGTCACGATAACAATGAACGAGAGGTCAGTCTCCTTTCCTCCTTGTCTGGCATGATCTCTTGGCAAGGATAGGATTGGTTTTTGCCAGGTGGCTTCCAGACAAGGTCTCTTTAGGGGAATACAACAAGGCCTCAGTCATTGCCGTTCATAAAGAGCTTTGGGATACTTCAGGAAAGGGGGCTGACAGGATATTATTTGTAACTGGCTTCAGTTTTTGAACCAAATGGAACCATTTTCTTCAGTATAATTATTGCTTTGAGCATTAGTGAATGTTCTTAAAACCCAATGGAGCTCATCTTTAAGTACCCACTTCTCAAAATACCCCTTCTCAGAGTTAATGGTTTTAATTACTGTGTCCAGGTACCCTCACCAGTTAGAGGATGTGATAGCCTTGCTTTGTAAGTAGTTGCATTTACATTTTCACAAAATCAGTTTCATTTTCTAGAATGTACTATCTCATGAATAGGGGCAGGAGTGCAGCTAGAGATCTGTAGCCAGACATGTGCTCACTGTTTGTCTGCAACAGGCTGCTGCTTTCTCAATCTATTTACAAGATTATGTATAGTTAGTGTGTAGCTACATTCATAGATTGTGAGCTCTCTGTGGCCAGGGAATATGTTTTGCTGTCGATTTTTTTGTTCTCTGTTCAGTTTAGAACATAAAAAGATATGGAAGTGTCATATTTTTGATTTTTAAGGATATTCACAAAGGATAGGAGATGGATATTTCAGGTCTGAGTAAAACAGATTATAAAAACTGGAAAAGAGACTTGGAATATAGAAGTTTTCTCAAGAGTCTCTTAGACTGAATTTGAAAAGGATAAAAGGTACATTTGTCATATCCAAAATAAAACAAAGGCAATAAAGTAAAATAAAATATCACAAATATTTTAGGTACCTGATGTATATATGTCATCAAAATGAATGAACACAAAATAAATTAGAAAACATTTTTTTCCCCACAATGCATTAATTTCAACTAGATCCACAAGTTTTTTCAAAGTGGGGTCAGGGTGAACCTGGTTATTTGAACAAATAGGTGATTACTGGGGCTATCACATAACTATTTTACATGGGAATATTGTTAGTGAGGTACATTTTCAGATGAATTAAGCATGTTCATTGACATCTACTACACACCATTCATTCCAGGGTCATGCTTCTTTTTCTCATGGAAAATAAAAATATAAACAAGTAATTCCAATATAAATTAGTTGGGTTTAAGTTTAATGCAGTTGGATTTGGTAAGCCGGGACTTGCTGAAGAAAAGATCACGAGTGGGCGAACCTCTGCTTTGACTCTCTGTTGAAGATTCTCCATCTAATTCAGTCACAAACTCCCCTATGGCCATTCTCTGCCCTTGTCATTTCTAGCAATTCATCCTACAAATGCATTGAGGGTGTAAAACTTCTCTTCTAGTTCGAAATAAGTAATAATCAAGTACAGACAACTCTGTTCTTCCCATTATTAAGGAGGAGCTGCAGTTTGAATGGACATTTCTCTTAAACTTGTTTTTTAATTACTTGACTTATTTTATATGCCTAGTGATAAGATTTGTGTTCTCCAGCAATAAAAAGCTTTGTGATGTTGGATACTTGTTAGGTAAAAGTTAGACACATATTCAAATTTGGAATAATAATAAGATAACTTTTTGCAATAAAGAAAGCATACCAGATCACTAGTTGACAGAACATGTACCAATTTCTAGCGGTATAACATTACAAAGGAGGTGTTTTTTAGTTTTAATTCTGTCATGAAGTCAGTTCTTGCAATATTCAGTAAATCATTTAACCTCTCTAAGATTAACTGACCTACCTGTAAGGCCATGGATTTAAGATATACAACCTTTTCCCTTCCATATACATAAGTCACTGAGACATGGCAGAGAAACTCTAGACATTTTATATTTATTTATCTATTTTGGTTTCCCCAGACAGAATTTCTCTGTGTAACATCCCTGACTGTCCTGGAAGTTGCTTTGGAGACCAGTCTCTAACTCATGAGATCCACCTGCTTCTGCCTCCCAAGTGCTGGGATTAAAGACAGGTGTCTCTATGCCTGACATATTAATCAAGATTCTTTCATGACTCACTGAGCATAAAATCTCTTATAAAAAAAAGACCTAGGTCATAGCTTTAGTTTTCTAATAACCACGAGCTATTGGCCAAAACTATGCCTTTAGGATGGGGTAATTGGTTAGATTTAAATGCTTTTTTTTTTTTAACAGAGGGAATCAGAATAGCATGGTAACATGGGATTTTTCTGAACTTTCAGGAGGAGTTGGGTCTGAGGACAGGAACAGGATCACAAAGAACAGTAATTAACTGAAAGGCCTGTTCTGTAATAAAGGACCAGTTAGAATATCAATGAGTGAGTGAGTCTTGGCTCTGGAGAACTGTGCCTTTCTTGAATGTACAGTGTGGTCTCTGTATGAGTATCTCACCTATGAGAAATTCAGGGAAGAGATAATGTAACTACAGCAGAATTTCCAGATGTTATTGTGCACATGCTTTCATAAACTACTCGTCGAGGCTACTAAGAAAAGATTTCCCATGTGGCCAATGGGCCAGATGACCTTTGTTATGAGAAGCAGGGTGAAAGTGGAGGGTAGCCACCCCAGCCCTGAACAGTCTTAAACAGTGATGAGGAGGCAAAGGATGTGCCTGTGGTGTTTAGAGGAACCTGTCACTACCTGACCTTATCTGGTGGACACATTCTTGTTCAGTAACTGTTTATCAGTTTAATATATGATGCATATCCACTGCCATTCTAAATGGCATGACAGCCATGGACTCATTTGGATTATTGTAACTTGAAAAAGGATTTTAGTTTTCTTCTTCGCTCTCTCATTGCTATAATTTAGGCTTTCCCTTAGCCTATCCATTTTCTGGTACTCCGGAGTAATTACTCTTCATTGTCATGACTGAATGGGATCTGAGTGAGCAAGAGAGGCTGCTTCCTGCTCGATTTTATCCTGCAAAACAGGGCTTGAGAAGAAGTGTCCTCTGGTGCTCTCCACATAACACAAAACGAAGAAGAGGTCTATCCAAGACCCACCGAACCAGGTGAGTGCCGATGGGGAAACTGAACACAACCTGCGTTTTTTTGTTTGTTTGTTTTTGTTTTTACATCCACAAACTCACAAATGAACTCCAAGCCTAGGATTGATCTTACTATGTAGACAATTGCAGAATTAAGTGTCCTTTTTGGGCTGGCCTATCTTAGTGACAGGTTCCACCGAAAGAATTATATATTTGAATCATGGGTCTCAGACACCATACATTTTCTAGGGTGAGGAGGAAATGGCAGTGACCAGTCTAGTCTTCCCACTCCCCCATCCTGTGCTCACTTTGGAGGGGAAAAAAGAGCCTTGTATATGTAACCTTTGAACTTCTGTCAAAAGTTTTGAAATTAGATAGAGAAAACTGTGGGGCAGGATATGGTGATAGAATAGAAGGAAATCTAGTGGGGAGTAGGGGCACAATAGATAGCCGGCATGGGCCATCCTAAAGCATACTACTTAGTATTTCTGAAACTGGGGATGTGGGGTCTGGACTCATCTCTGAGCTGGTGGGGCTTGGCAGGCTGGCACGGCCTGAAGGGTTAGGACTCAAACCAGTCCACAGTTTTGTGTCCTGGCCCATGAGTGTTTCGGGGTAGGATTCCACATAGACTCTGTGCACCGAACGCCTTGGGTCCTGGAGGCAGCTCTTCCGCTCCTCTGGAAGGCTGGCAGCATGGGCCAGAGGCAGGCCCCGGGGCCCATCCACCACAGGTCCAGGTCCCCCTGCCACCCCAGGATTGTGAGCCAGGCCACAGGCCCTAGACTGATGCTGCGTGTAAACGCCTTCCGAGAGTGACAGCGACTGCGTCTCGCTGTGCATGCGCAGCCAGCGGTGATGGCGGCTAAAGCCACCATAATGCTGGTGCTTGCCTGGCTTCCGCTTTCCCAGGAAGCCCAGGGGTGGCCGTGTGCCTGGCACCATCTTGGTGTGGTCCTTGGCTGCTAAGCCCGTGAGGGTCAGGCTGTGGAGAAACTCTGCACATGAGTGGTCGGTGTCTGAGCCCTGCACCTGACCCTGAGGGTCCTGGCCAGGTAACATGGAGGCCTTCATGTCATGCACCTGTAGGACATCTGGGGCGCTGCCACTGAGGCCACTGAGGGCCTGCTGGGCGATGTCATGTGATGACAGGTAAACCAGGTCCAGATCTCGTGGGCTCAGGGCATCACTGGAGTCATAGTCACTGTCAGTGGGAAGGAAGACTTCTGAGCAGCCTTCTTCATCCGAACAGGGCTGTGACTCTGCAAAGCAAGGGACAGATGTTAGAAAGAAGACCGACTCTTGGTAAGGGTCAGATTTGTGGGCTTAAATGGGTTCAACCCTTGCGTAGAAGGGTTGTTCTGCTGTCGCATTTTGAAATTCTTAAGACTTGGACCAAGAGCGCACATTTCTTTTTTTTTTTTTCTTCTTTATTTTGTATTTATCAAAAAAAAAAAAAACAGTAAAAAGAATTTTGAAAATGCCGAAGAGTTAACAATAACTATACAGAGGATAATAATCATAAGCATGGCTTATCAAGGGTGGAAATGCAAATAAGATTACTACACATATATTTTCTTTGTGTTCAGCTTTCCCTCTGAATTTTTTTTTTCCATCCCTGTATATCCTTATTGAAGGTCTCTTCCCCCTCCCACCACATCTGATCATTTTTCTTC
>PVIH01008023.1:0-37968 GCA_004025045.1 Sigmodon hispidus
CAAAACGACAGCCTACAGAATGGGAAAAGATTTTCACCAACCCTACAAGTGATAGAGGACTGATCTCTAAGATATATAAAGAGCTCAAGAATCTAGAGCCCAAAACCTTGAATAACCCTATCAAAAAATGGGGTACAGATCTAAAAAGGGAATTCTCAGCAGAGGAACTACGAATGGCTGAAAGGCACCTGAAAAAGTGCTTTTCATCTTTAGCCATCAGAGAAATGCAAATAAAAACAACTTTGAGATACCACCTAACACCTGTTAGATTGGCTAAGATAAAAGGCACAGATGACAGCCTATGTTGGAGAGGATGCAGAGCAAGGGGAACACTCCTCCATTGTTGGTGGGAGTGTAAGCTTGTTCAGCCACTTTGGAATGCAATATGGCGGTTTCTCAGAAAATTGAGAATCAATCTCCCCAAGGACCCTGCAATACCACTTCTGGGTGTATACCCTAAAGAGGCACATTCACACTCCAAAGTTATTAGCTGAACTCTGTTCATAGCAGCATTATTAGTAATAGCAAGAACCTGGAAACAACCTAGATGTCCCTCAACTGAAGAATGGATTAACAAACTGTGGTACATCTACACAATGGAATACTACTCAGCAGTAAGAAAAAATGATATCCTAAAATTTGCAGGCAAATGGATGAATTTGGAGAATATCCTCCTGAGCGAGGTATCACTATCTCAGAAAGATAAGCTGGGAATATACTCACTCATCAGTGGTCTCTAAACAAACAAACAAGAAAAAAAGCCAAGCATGCCCAAGTGGCAAACCACAACCACTGTACAGCTTGGGATCAGAAACACCCTGGACTGACCCTTCGGACCCCACTCCAACTATAGGAACACCTCACTCACTCTTGAGGGAGGGGGGACAAAACTGGATTTGGTCAGGAGTGGAGACTGATCCAAGCATTATTGGGTCAGGGGGACCATAGGACTGTCTGCTGCCTGCCAAGGGAGGTGATGGGGATTTGAGGAGAAGAAAAATGACCTGATGTGGTGGGAGGGGGAAGGGACCTTGAATAAGGATATACAGGGATGGAAAAAAAATTCAGAGGGAAAGCTGAACACAAAGTAAATATATGTGTAGCAATCTTATTTGCATTACCACTCTTGATTAAAAAAAAAGAAATGGGACATAGTGAAAGTAATAAGATTATTGGAGACATCACTCTTAGAAAGATTAATGCTTTTCTTAGGGAACCTTTTCTAATTCCTATGAAAGGAAGTTGAGGAGCAAGCCTACATAATGTATATCTGTATTGTAATGTCACACACATAGTATCCCACTAATATGTAGAAAATGTATGTGCCAATAAAACATTGATAAAGTTAAAAAAAGAATGAAAACTAACAGAAAGTTACTTTTCCTGAATTTATATTTTCCTCTCCTATTATTCCATCATCTAGCTTTCTACAGAATAAAATATTATGCAGAAAAATGAGTCAGAAACAAAATGAATTAAAACTGTTGCTACTCACTGTGGAGATGTAAGCTTCAAGTACTAAACTTCAATGATCTTCTTATAGTCTTAGCTCTACTCAATCATGTGCAGAGATCAGGCTGTACTATATTCTTACTGACTCCAGGCTGCAAAAAACAGCTTAGTTATTACTTCAGATTGCATGTTGCCTTGAGTGTTCTCCATTTTATGATCATCTCTTTTTCTCTATTTTGAGGCTAGAGGATAACTCTACACCTAAGTGCATGTATGGACAGTACCATCTGTCTGGATCCATCTACTGGATACAGAATGATGAATGACTTAACCCTGGAAACAGGTGCCACCTATCAGCATGCACTGAGGGAACACATGGCTTTTTGACAGTCACACCATTGAACCTAGACCAAGTGTGTATCAGATACAACAGACCAAGGAAAGGGTATAATACTCTTCTGACTGTAACAGGGCAGTTCAACTTTGCTCAGTCTTTGAGCCACTTAGTCATCCCCTGCATGGGCTCCTCTTTGCTCATCTGGACCCAAACTCCATCCACCTGTATTTCCTTGGTGGGAACCCAGTCCTCTCCTTTCTCCTTCACTGATTTTTTTGTTCTGTTTCATTCGCGGTTTTATTCACAAGCCTGGGACCTGCCATGGCTTGACCCAGAACCTCCCAGCTTTTCCTGTCTGCAGGTCCATTTCATTCAGTTTGTTAAAATATCAATGAATGCTTACAGATTTTGCTTGCTAAGTGTCTGTATCTCTCCAAGATTCCTTTACCATTTCACAGTCATTTCTTTCCTACATATACATGTATTTACTTCATCATATTTAATGTCTAACCCGGGAGTTAATATCAGTAACTAAAATTAGAATAAGAGGTCCTGTGTTCACCTCAGGTAAGATTTTTTCCAGAAAAGTGAAGTTATTTGGTAAATTGCTATCATTGAAATCACTGGATTTTTAATTTATGGTCATTCAATAACTTCTGAAAAACTGTAAAGACACAAATGTACATTTACATTTTTTTACATGGCACAGGCACATACTATGTGCTTAACTGAAGTTTTTATACCCATTAAAATGGAAAACCAGCATGGAAATATGTCACATAGGGTCAGGATGAAATGCTCTTTTCTTTGTAAAGCTTTTTAGGCAGCAATTAAGCAAGCTCCATCTACTGTCTTCCAAGACACACACTCTCTCCATACGACTGTGTTATAACCAATTTAAAGTGGCTTTGCATTATTCTCTTGTGGAAGGGGGCATGTGGACTAATGGAGTAAAAGCCTTGTTCTCCTTTTCCAATTCTGACAGTTGTTAGCTGTGAAACTCACTTAACCTTTCATAGCCCCAGCTTTGTTATTTATAAATTTGTTACATTTGCCTTACAGGATAAAGGTAACATTTGTATATATCTGAGTATTTTATATCCAATAAATTCTAGATGTGAAAATATTATGAAATACAATAAAGAATGCTTGTTAAAATGTGAAAAGGAGAAATGAATAGGTCATTTTTCTTGTATTGATTTAAGATTTGCCAGTAATCTTGAATAGCATTACATAATAGATAATAAATCAGTATAACAAAAACAATAATAACAAACAAACTTGAAGGCAATATATTTATATTTCTGTTTTGACTTAACAGTACCATTAATCTATTTTTTTTAGATAAATGTCAAATCAAAAGTCTGTTTAACTTTAATAGTCTTCTAAGGAACCATCAGCACATAATATATGAGGGTTGGCTAATTCCAAGTTGAGCAGCTCAAATGTGCTACATTTATGATTCTGGGACCCTAATTATCAAATCAGTCTTTTGTTTTTACCTATTTCTTATTCTGAACTATTTTTCTGTCATTAATTTTTGGAGTTATGCTATACTGAGAGATACACAAATTATAAATATAATTCTATATTTTATCATATCTTTATGAAATTGACAGAAAGATTCCACCCTATATAATGACATCATTAAATTATACTTTTAATAGATTAATAAAGTGTAATTACATGTATTAGAATATTAAGCCTTAGAAAAAGACACTGTGATACATATTACCCCACATGTATAAAACTTGGAATTCTGCTAAATAAGATACATCAGTCACTGCAGGGTAAGTCTGGAATTCTAATATTATGAGATTTGGAGAGTAGTCAAATTCCCAAAAGCAGACATGTTCTGTGTTCCAAAACCTGGAAATTCTGTAGGAATGATGGAGCAAGGGGTGAAGAGTCATCCTTTAATGGGTCTGAAGTCAGGATGTGGACAATAAAGACTTTAGTATCTATCTGTTTAAAACACAGTGACGGATGCACAGTACTGTAAAGGGAGTGTCGCTCAACTGTATACCTAAAAATGGCTAAAATGACAACACTTTCATCCCATACATTTTAGTACAGCTAGAAATGTCTAAAATAAATCATGGATTTGTGGAATGCCACAGACATAGCTTTGGAACGGAATGTTTAGGGCACACATTAATGTAGCATCAGTGAGGAAGAAATCAGGCATGAGAACATTTAATGAATGCACTGCTTTGACAGATCTGGGTTGGGCTATTGTCAATGGTTCAAACTGTAGTGCAGATACCTGCTGTTTCAGGAACTGAGATCAAAGATGATCTCAACACACCTAGCAGCTTACGTACTCCAGAAATAATGAACTATCATCCATCAAATTATCATTCCATTTTATGCCTGTGAAAAGGTTTGCAGGATGCCCAAAACCTACATTCTAGCTATTTTCCAGGATGGGATTTGTATCTGGCTCTAAATGTCTATGACTACTGCTTAAGCATAGCAGTTTGCTCTTCAACTTCATGTCATTGTCCTCCTTTATAAAATGTGAATGTGACAGGACACCTCACAGGCATGCAATGGCAAATAATGCTTACCAGGGAGCAAGGGACCAGTTAATAGCAACCTCCACTGTTGTGGTAAATTCTCAGGAGACTTTTGTACTGGCTGGGCCCCCAGATAATAGTTGGGCATAACTTTATGTAACAGACTGTCCCACCAATGATGTCATTTCCATAATTGCTGACACAATTACAAAAGAAAGTGCAGCCACATTTCTCTATCATTGCTACTGGGGTTATAATACCAAACCCATATTGATTATATTTATACCCAAAGTTATGCTAAAAGCTGCACATTAAAAATTGAAGATCACTACCTAACCTGAGTTTTCAGTTTTCAGAGGGGTCTATAAATACAAAGAAAAAGCAAAATAAAACATTTTTTCTTTATATAGAAGTACAGTTACATATTCATTCTTTTACTGTTTATCTTCATATGTGGGGTATTTAAGACACAGATATATGGGATCAGTCATGTCCTATATACTGAAATCCTATCTTACATATGAAAAGCATAGATAATCTCTAGTCCATTGTATCTTATTGAAAGCTTCTCTCATGAACTTTGGATATCCACTGAGATAATGTATTCAGAGTAAAATAAAGACTTAAGGACTCCAAAGCAGAGGGTTAGAAGAAAATGAAATACCACCACAAGGACAGTTGAGGCATGCAGCCTAGAAGGTGCCACCTATTCTATATTGTTTACTGTCCTGTCCTAACATGACCTAAAATCCCTAAGCTCATTTGTCTATTTGGGTTGATAGTTGGGTTGACAGGGAGGAAATAACAAATGCAAGGGATGATGGGAAATAAAGACTTACATTCTGTTACTTCTTTGTACTTTCTCCACAGTCACTGTACGGGGCATTTTAATTGGGAGAAATATAAGGCCAATATAATGGTACCTGACCATTACAATGCTAACCACTGTAAGGTCGACAGGACTAAGGAAAAATATCAGGTTCAAAGCAGACTTACACCAGGAAAAAAATATAGCAAAGATTAGAAAGGAAGAGGGCATGGGAGAAATCAGCCTTAGTTGCTTTTCAAATTTGCATCAGGTTAGAAGAAATGGAGAAAGATGTTACTGACTGCCTCTCCCTCATCCTCACAGCTCCTACTCCCAAAGCTATAAATATTGTGTCTGGGTATGAACTGTGGATTTTCACAGCTTTGCTTTGGTGCCATTCTGGGTAAATACCCATTTTATGAAATCAGAGCTAACATCTTAAAATGGATTTGTTATGTAACTCTCACGAGCTGAAGACGGCCCATCTCCCTTGGTTGTCAGCCTTTCATTTAATGATAAATTTGTCTATGGCTTTGCCCTTGATGAACCACACTGATAATTATTCAGTTGTTATGTAGCTAGAAACTGGATATATTCAGCATTGTGTAATGGTGCAGACTCATCTTTCTAGAGTTAAGTCAATAGGCAGAATTCAGAGAAAAAAGCTAATACTAATAATACAATGGCATGATAAATTTTGTGACATATTCATGTTCAAAGGTATAATTTTTAGAATTATACAGTATTTAAAATTTGAAAAATCCAGGAAATATTTTACTATAGTTGAAATTTTGTACATCTCATAAACAATAATTACTCAAGAAATGATATGGAGAATAGTGTGTTACCTATGCACATACAATGCATAAAAGAATCACAGCTTTCAAACTGGCTCCAAAAACTATTCTTTACAATACATCTCAAGCTACTGAAAATTCATAGACTATGACTTTGCATTTCTTATGAGCCAATGTATTTTGAGCATTTGTTTGAAATAGCTTTTGCACAGCCGGAAACATTTTGTATAAATCCACAAAAATAATCTTTGTAGGATTCATGTGAAAATGGAAAACAGAATAATGGCAGAACAAAGAATATATATTAGCCATAGAGCAAGGGGCAGAAGTTGTTTAGATGTACAGTGGATCCTATTCTGAGTCTTGTATGTGTTTTGGAATAAGAAAAACACAAAAATAAAATTTAAGAAAAAAATAATAAAAATTTTTCCAGGAATGTACTTTCTCTTGAAGTGGGAGTTGTAATTTTTAAGGTTAGGGTATGCATATCTCTAGAGGCATTAGGTTTGACGCTAAAAGGGGAGAGGGGCTAGTGTTCATAATAATTTATGTTACTATAAAGTGATTTTCATGAAAAAGATTAAAACAATACGGCCACTCAATTTAGTGACTAAAGATTTCAACAAAGATAATTAACTGAGGTACCAAAAGGTTGATAAAATATGTACCTACTCTTTATTATATTTTAGTAACCGGGATTTACCTTTAGTTCAAGGGATAATTTTGTAGTTTTAACTTCAGATACCACATACAAGATGTTCTGTATGCTTATATGAACGATAACTAGCAGCTTTATCAAACTGTACCACACTTTGGACAGCTACCTCTGTATATGTGACATACAGTTTATAGTTAGAAGTCTCCATTCAGTAATTTGGAGGTGAGCGAGAAAGCCTTTCTAGCATCTTTGCATCTTTAGTGCCTCTTGATAAAGCTCACTTATGGGCCTTGAAGACAGTAAAAGGCTTCTTATGAAATAGAAGAAAGGAAGCCACACTACTTTCATGTCTAATATCTACATTTGCTTTAAGGAGGAAGATGATTTCAAACAGACTTTCAACCAGCCTTTACCTCCCTTATTTCTTCTTTCATTGTTCCCTTCTTACTTAGCCCATGTGGATGTGTAAAAATTCTACAGTTGTAAAGGAATGATCCTTTGATATTACATGGGAGATATTATTAATAGCAATTATAAAATTACTCTTTACTAACATTGATGTATGAACATCTATAATAAGCAGTTAGTAAATATGTCTTGTCATTCTCACATAAAAACCTATAAAATTAAAGTTATTTTAACTTTTGTAGAGGAGACTAAGGCAAAATTTATACTCTCTTTTCAGAGACACAGAGTCAGCAGTTGGTAGAGATGGGACATGAAGAGCACAAGGATTTAGAATGTCAAAGGAGAGGCTGGAGAGGTGGCTCAGAGGTTGAGAGCACTGGCTGCTCTACCAGACTTCCTGATTTCAGTTCCCAGCAGCCACATGTGGTTCACAACCATCTATAATGACATCTGGTGTCTGCTTCTGACATGCAGGCATATGTGTAGGTAGAACACTGTATATATAATAAATAAATATAATCTTAAAAAATAATTTCAGAGGAAAGCAATGCTACCCATAGTGAGCTGCAACAGAGAAGTGAGTGGAACCACCAAGTATATTAAAACTGGTTGTTCAGATAGTCAAGCCATTTTGTTTAACTTCTGCAACTTTAAAATTTACACCATATGTTTTTAAACTCAAATGATACTTGAATGACTTTCCCCTACATGTCCCTTGGAACTTTGGCAGCTTTCAGAATCATGGAAGATTAAGTTTTTCAGAACAGAAGAGAATACAAATCAAAGATGAATATACATTCTAGATATGGGCTAGATTATTTCAACTAGTGTAAAAAAGTATAATGTAGAATGTGCTAACTCTACTGCACAATCACCCATCAAATATGGCATGCCTGCTAATTACTTAGTGATCATAGCAACTTAGTGGAGGGTTTAAAACATGTAGCAGTATTCTAACTGCCCTAGATACCTGAACTAATAAAAGATGCATCTGAAATTTGAATGCAGAGACTTTCCCAAAGTTAGGATGTTACAGTAAACCCACTGAAGACAATTTTTTTTGGTGTTTGAAAAAATACCTTGCATCAGGAAAGATGCTATAGCTTTTCTAGAAAAACAATCCATGGCTACCTGTTTAACTAATGTTCAAAGGAAGAAAACAAAAGTAAAAGATTACATTTTTTATTATTTAAGATAAAATACTGAATTAAATAAATGCTTTGATCACTGCTAATAAGATGGCTATCTTGAAAAGATCATTTATCACTGCATGTCAATAATATTGTTGTTTCCGTATTTTTCTAATCCCATCATGTAGGAGGATAAAAATGTTTTCATTTTACAAGCTTTTTGTGCTAAAAGTAGTAACTTGAGAAGGAAAAAAATAAGGATTGATTTCTAGCAGTAACTGTATCTATTACAAAGGATGTTACAAAGAATGTTAACTCAAAGTATTTGGTCCTTATTTACATCATCTGTGAAAGCATAGGGACATTTGTTTTCTTTTGACAACCAAATAAAACAAATCCTATCGCTAAGAGAGCATCTGCAACCAAATAAAAGCCCAATAAATGGCTCTCCTCCCTTCCTGTTTCCCTCCCTCCCCTCCTCTTCTCTGTCCTTTGCTCTCTCTTGTGCTCTCTTGTATTTTTTTTTTTGTATCTCATTGATCCATCCATTCATCCCCTCTCTATCATATATATGTGTGTGTATATATATGCAATTTTAACCTACATTACAAATAGAAAAAAATGTTAGCTGACTAATTAGACTCAGATATGAGAGCTAGGGTAAAGGAGGTCGCCTGTTCCACCTTCCATATATTAGAGGAGATAATCGGTAAAGTGAGGTTATTAGACTAGAGACTTTGTATGCTTCTGTTAGTTCTATGGCATTATCATACATATTCTAGCTGCCACACACCAACCTCACACCCCACTCAGGCTTACAGTTTTTTTTTTTTTGATAACAATGGCTTATTACTTCTCATAATGAAAGACTTTACAACTCAATGAAACTTGTGAGCATTATTTCCAAATAATATTCATTCTGTGGCAATCCACAGAGAAAAACATATTGGTTAAAATCTTCTTTCTAGTAGAGTATTTCTTCCTAAAATGAAAACTTCACACTCTATTTGTCATCCCAGGAAAGTGAGGCCATTAATAAAAGTCATTCTTTGAGTGAGAACATCAACTCCCACAAGTATTTAGTGAGATTTCAGCAAATCTAGGATAATGCAAATAGCTCCCAAGGAGTATGCCTGAGTATCTGAGTGATTTTTCAGCGATTCCTTTCTGCTATTATGATTATCTAATGTAATTGGAGAGCATGGACCATCATGTTCCTTACAGTGTTACTAAGCACTCAGAAGTTGAAAAGAAAATTATTATTTTAAAACAATTTCAGCAGCCCTTTATCCTTGAGTCCTTATTTTAATCACAAAACTTTTTTGAAATATAAATGCTTGTACTCCAAACATTTTCCCAATGATATTTTAATTGTCAGTTTTTTAAGCTATGAGTTTGAAGGCAATATTACAGAAGTTTCTGTGACCCTCCAGTGCTAAAACTTTTACATTTATATTTTTAATTTAGTGCAAATAATAAGAACTTTATAATTTCTGATGTTATTATTTTAGCATGCATCAGGAAGTGCCCATTGCATTTGCCTTTAACACTTAGGTTCATACAATGAAAACTTTGACATAGTGATCTTTTTAAAGACTAAAGCACACATGACAATTCCAACTATTTCACTTTTAAATAATTTTGTCCATAAATATATTAATATATATTAATGGAATAAATTACAGTTTTAAAAAAAAGCATACAAGTTTAGATTTGATTGAGTTCTTTTCCTTTTTAATTTGGAGGTCTCTGAGTAAATTCGTATACACTTGTTAAATAGAAAACACTGAAAAACTGAGTTGAATGACTGCCCAGAACCACAAGTGATACACGAAAAAAGGCAAAAGTTCTTCCTTTGAACCAACTATTTTTTTTTTCAGGATTATCCCAAATAAATAAGTAGCTCTCATTATAAAAATGTGAGGCTTCTAGCATGTGTTTCAATAAATCCTACTTCAACTTTCAAATGAAAATACCAAGAACTTTATCAAGCACTCAAACAGAGCATATAATTGTGTATTGATAAGATCAGAAAAAGGTCACTGATATCTTTTTACAGTGACATTACAGTTAGTTGAGAAATGATGATGTTCCTGTTGGGATTTTTGTGAGAACTATCATTTTCAGTTCTTTTTTTTTCCTTGTTTTATTCTAGAACATAACATCTTTCATTTTACATTTCTTCGTAAATGATGTTTTGATTCAATGTTGAACAAGTGGGTTGTACAATGTGTTTTTTAAGAGATTGTTTCTTGGTACTGCCTTATGTCTCATGTACTCATTCCTATTTTGCCTGAACGTCAGTACTATTAAAGTCATAGGATGTGGACCATTAATATCGGTTCTGATTTTATATCTCTATTTCACTGGTTTTCATATTCACACATTTAAACTTTATAGTCCTTTGCATTTCAGAACTCGTTATAATGTCACTAAATCTACCACAAAATGATGACATCAAGATATATAAAATTCTGCTTAATAAAAATAATGAAATATTAATATAATATTATAAAATATTAATATAAAAAAATAAAAATATATTCAGAAAAACCATTGCTGGTAGAAAATCACAGCCAAAGATAAAAATATATTCCATAATTAAATCTTAAAAATACTGGAAAGAAATGAAATAATGAGAGTGAAATATTGATTTTAAGACTTCTTATATTAATATTTTACACATTTCTGTTTAATAATTGTAAATAAGTCAAGCATATTAATGTTTTAAAAATTTCCAAGATGAGCAAATTTTCTATCACCAAAACTAATCATTTGTAATTTTTATATTTTCCCAATACTTCGCTGTTGGAATGATTCAATGTTACTCAAAAATATATGGAGTCAACCTAAATATTTCAGCACCAGAGATATAGCAAGCAGATTACCTTCTCATTTATCTAAGAGGATTATAGGCTAAATCATTTCCAGTGGACGCTAGTGAATTGAAATCGAGTTTCAGAAAGCACCACTGACTTGCTATTCTGATTTCTAATCTTAAAAATTAGGAAGCTGGATATTTGTGTAAAAGATAATCTATTTTTTCAGAAGGTCCAGTATAATTATCTTGTAATTAAAGCACTTACTGTTCTGCTGGGGTGTTCTGGGTATTTGAGGGTGTTTATTTCTTTTAGAATCTTCTTTTTTCAATCTAAAAAAAAAAGAAAACAGTACATATGCAATCACTTGAGGCTCTCTTAAGTAAGACATTAACTTTATTAAGATTTCTACCTTAGATTCTTTCAGTGTGTCCATCTAAATAGAAAATATGCCACTCCCATTAGTATTTAGTAAACACAATATAGTGCAGAAAAAAACAGAACTTTAAAACCAGTTTGAGAAGTTTGATGAAGATTATGTGGATAATTTACATACTCATTTTGTAAAAGTTAAATTATAAGATCATGCTTTTTATAGAGCTTTTCAGTTTAAAAATGAAAATAAACTATTAGAGAATATTGAATCATTATAGCATTGTCACAAGTCTCACAAAATTTTCAGTTCATTTACATTTATTTCTATGACAAAAATTAATATTAGTATTATAAATCAATATTATGCATTTATCCCAAATTTCATATTTTCTTGGAGTTAGAAAAACTTTCAATATATCATGACATTTTCCCCTATTTTCAGTGATTAATCCTGGTCTAGACATAATCTAATCTTATTCTAGTATATTGGGTATATCTATAAACATGCATGGATTCAGACATACAAATCCATCCCAGCATTAGGAAAAAGTAAGTACACATTAGTATATGAAACATAGGACATTCAATATAGTCTTAGAGAATAATAATATAAGTCCTTTTTAAGGGTCAATATTACAGTTGTTTTTATTATAGTCAATAATGTAATCAAAACTTTCTGAATTTGTTTGACAAGCTAGAAACTTATAAATGAATATTTAACAATACTGAAGAGAAGTGTCTTTTACTATAAGTTCTTAACATTTTTAGTTCTTGGGATATCATGTTCAAAGCCAAGAGAGAACAAAATATTTTTTAAAAAGGTTTCCAATAAGCAAGCATTCTGGTCTGTTCACTAGAACTATGAAAATATTCCAATGACAGACTTTCTTGCTCCTGGCTCACAGAGGTGCTGAGTGGAACAGATCAGAAGTGACAGCTGTGCTTCTCAAGCTTTAGTCACTGCATCTGTTGGATGGTTTAGTCTCCAAGGTCTGCTTTTATTTTATTCCTGCCTGAAACTCAGCTGTTTTCTTGTAAAATTCACAAGCAACATTGACGTGAGAGTGCACTTAAATTTTCCTGGCTCCCGCTTAAACATATGATTTTCAAGCCATAGTCAGTTTTATGTAAAATCTCAGAAGATTGTATTCGTAATCTGTCATATTTTATTGATGCAAAACCTACAAGATTTTATGTGTATACACATTAAAACACAGTGGCTTGCAGCACTTTATAAGAAACTGGAAAAATGTGCTAGAAAAAATGCATTCTATCAAAAAAAAAAAGAGAGATGATTTGATGATATACATACTTAACCTTATTACTCACCAAGGGTCAAGCTTCCCTAAGGGATTCCATGAAAAGATTAAACAGCCTTTGTGATTTATGCTGTCTACAGAGCTTTGATTTCATTTTGATTTTACTTGCATATCTGTCACAAGGATAAATGGACAAGCCTGCTCTACTGTAGGGCACAAATAACTATTTTGTACTTAATCCCTGCTCAGAATATGCCCATATTGTACGTATATATATATTATTTTTATATTAGTCAATTTCTGACTCTTTGATGTATAAGTACCTTTTTTTTAATCTATAAGGAAAATAAAACAAAAGGAAGGCCATATTATTGCTGTAGACCATTCATCACTTATCTGCATATTGGAGGAAATGAAACAGTCTCAATCACTTGGTCCACTCAACTAATTGATTGTATCAAGGCTTGGTTCTTTTATGATTTGGTATGAATCTTAGAAAAATAGTATCAATTTTGGTCAGTTTTTGATAAAATATTAGATATACACAGAGCCAATGAAGCTTATGAAGTGCTATTGATGGTTCCATCTAATAATTGAAGTAGGCTTGAGAAAGGAAAAGAAAACTGTCTGAGACTCACAGATTACTCTTGGTAGAGGCAGACAGAAAGTGAGATATTCATAACTTGTAGCTCTTATGATAATGTAGTTTACAGCATTAAGCCACACCTTACATGCTTTGGACACTTTATGAACACGCTTTACATTTTTGCAAATTTTTGTAGGCAGGGAACCATCCATAATCATTTTTAAAATTGGAGACTTAAAAGCAGCAGATATTAAGCTTTAAAAATATGCTTATTCTCAATAATTACAAAAATTAACAATTAAAAACAAATTTCAGCATTAGATATCTCAAGTGTCCTGTTTATATAGAGTTACTAATCTGAACTACACATTTATTAATGTGGCATCTTGTTAATCACCTAGGACTGGAATTAATTTGCACTATGAAATCTTGCAAGGAGGTCACCTACAAATGCTATCTCTTTAGCTCTAAGTAAGTGATACACAACAGAAGTCTGATCATGAAGTTTTACCTTTCAAAACTGTAAGAGTTTTCTCTTGGACCACATCGGACAGCACTGCTAAAATTCATGGCTAGGACATAGTTGTAAGGCTGAGTAGTAATGCTCTTAGCACAGATATTTCTAATCCTAAGGGATTTAGTTAGATATTTTTTTTGGTTCATGTTTATATTCTTGGAACAACAGCCAGCAAGTAGATATTACTTGAAAACAGGATCTTATCCAGGTCATTACTGACTGAATGAATTTAAGCTTTTAGATACATTAAAAAAAAAACATTGCACAGCTGAACACATTGCACGACCAGATTAGGTGCAAGATCAAGGGGTGTTGGGGGTGAGGAAAAAGTTGTTGCTAATACCATTACTACAGATGATGAAGCTTAGTTGTGAGCTGTAAATTAGTCAATGGTAGTGTGTTAGTGGGGAAATGCCCAACTTTGATAACTATTCTTTGCAATATAAGAATATAATCTCATTACAAAAAATACACTGAAATATTCAATAAAAAATGACATTTCAAGTCCTCAATTTCACGTGGTTGAAAATATATTAACCACATATATGCTATATTTGGTTTATATATGAAGATTATATTGTGTGTATACTTCAAAAGCAAAACCAAAAGTTTTTGTAGAATTTTAATATTTAAAAATGCTGCATATTGCTTGATTTTTGTAAACAGAACTTTTCTTACAATCATATCATGAACAATTCTGGCTACTGTTAAATAGACTGTATCTCTCTACATATTTATAACTACCGACATATATACTTATATATATAGAGAGAAGAGAGAGCAAAAAGTGATAAAAGACAGTAGTTTACACAATTGGAGAATCCACACAAAGGCACATAGGGACTTGTAATGTTTTTGTACCTGTTAAGAATCTAAAGTTATAGAGAAACAAAGATAAATAATGTATGTTAAAGCCATCTCTAAATTATATTAACTAAAAACACAATGCCATTTCCACTAGTTTCTATATTAGTACAAAAACCTGTGGCTAATTTTAGGTTGTTCATTATGTATAAGATTATTTTGTATTTAGTTATAAAAGATAAAATGTTTATATGGTATTAGAAAATATGAGACAGTAAAATATACATAATTTTATCAAGTAAAACAATGGGCTAAGAAATGCTTTCTAAACAAATGCCATCATACTGGGCACCTTTAGCACTTCTTGTACTATAGAAGGGAAAAAATATACCAATATAAACTTTGTTTGATAAGGAAACTTTTCTACTTCCCCTTCTTCTCTTCCTCCTTATCTAACCATTTGACCACCATTTATGAAGCCTGTGTCTAAGACCCTGTCCTAGTTATGACAGAAGCTAATGTTCAACATGGAAGAAAAAGGAGGGCTAACAATGAAGAAGCTACTTGTTTTTTTTTATTCTGACACTTTATTTTACAAGTCAACAAATATGAAAACATTTGTTGGCAGTTGGAGTTACAATAATCACATACTGGGTTCAACCATGTTTAACATTTTCAATATACTCAAAATAATTACTTTAGAATGGGAAGGATGATAATGAGGCAGAATGGTATTAAGTCTGGAGAGCCAGTCTGTACCTTGAAGAGGAAGATGGGAATTAATTAAATGAGAAACTTGGGAGAAGTGAACTGGAGCTGAGGAAAGATAAGGGCAGTATCAAAGCATAAAGAAATGAACCTATAAGGAAAGATATAGCAGGACATCCCACGGCACACACCTAGGAGAGAGAATCTGCAGAATCATAATCAGCAGGAGCAGTAGAGTCCCTAGGGGTGCCTTGGTTAGCTTTGTAACTTAGAATAGTTGCTGTCATGTAAATAAGTGTTTGCTGAATGAACAATATTGTATATTGACAAAAGTAAAATCCAGTTTTACCTTATACATTTTTTTTTATTCTTTCTCTATCCAGTGTTTGGCTCTAGGCAAATCACTTAATCTATTCTGACCCCAATTTCATCATCCATGAAAGGAAAGTGGAAAAAGGTCATTCTCCAAGGTGCCTTCCAGCTCGAAACACTCCTGGATATAGTTCTGTTTATTAAACAGTCAACTGGGAACATTTTTTATAGCAGAAAATATTCTGATGTGAGTTCTACATGAAGAGAATTGGGAAAAACAAAGAAGATGAGTAACAGAGCAGTGCGTGTATTCAAGAAATGAAAAACAAATCCTCCTGAATAAAAGATTCTTATGTAGGGGTGGCTTGTGGTTTTTGTATGCATGAAGTGATATTTACATGGAAAACTGACAAAGATATGCAGACAAAGAACTCTTTATCTGCTGTGTTTTTTTTTATTATAACTAGAATGACATACTTTTCTTGCATACTCTTTTAATGTCCTGAGAAGAAGGAAAACAGAGTGCAAAATAAGGTATCAAGCTGCAGGAACTTAGACAAATGGTATTATACTCTGTACTACAGCGGATGTCCATCTTGGAGAAGAGAAAGTAGGAGAAACTCAAATCTATATAAATTCACTGGACCATCTTAGGCTCAGGAGGTCCTATCTGGCAGAACTTCTGACATATCTGTGAATTCTTTTGTCTTAACACTGGCTTCTCTAATCTTTTTGTCTGTACGATTTATCTGGCCACACCTTCTATAACGGCATTCAAGAACATGTACATGTAATTGCTCCATGCTCCTATTTCATCTGTGATGTTTTTGTCTTTCCAACTAGAATTGGCCACATACCACATATGTGTGTGTGTTTCCTTTAAATGAGGTAATTAAATGAGTAAATGTCCAGTCATCATTATTCCTTATGGGTGGAGAAAAAAGGAGCATATTCTGAGCTCAGACATAAACAGGAATGTTATCTGGCAGCTACCAAAAATTTCTTTCAATTATCAAACCTAACTGGTGATTCTAAGAGCCTCTGTCTTGGCTAGTTCACCATTGTCCAATTTTCACAGGCATTTTAGAAAAGATGGGTCAGGGTACTTATGACTTGAGGTTGAAAGTACACATTTTTTATTATGTATTTATTTTAGAAAATAAAGTCTTTTTTTCCCATGTATCCCCTTGCTCTCCCTCCCTTCCCCTCCCAATTCCTCCATGCCTGCCTTCAGCCTCCCTCCTCCCCATCCCCCATCCTCTCGCCAAAAGGGGCAAGAAGTCTCAAAGTGGATCAGGTCAGCATCAACTCCAGGCAGGTCCAATTGAAAAGTACACAAATTTTTAATAGTGAAAAATCTAACTCATTTCTAAAAGCACACAAAGATATGCAGGACTTCTGGGCACTGAGGTTGACCTACTGCTGAGGGAGAGAGAAATCTGTTATCTTAACCATATTAGAACAGAGCAGAGTATGTCTTGTGAATGTTATGTTCAAACCAAGACCACTGTAGCAAAGACATACTTGGATGCAGAATTTGTATGTCAGGGTTAGGGAGTGTTGGGTTAATAAAATGTACAAAATAAAAGAGAGACACAGGGAAATAAGGCTTGAAAGAACAGGTCCAAGCTCAGAACTTTATTTCTGGCTTACTAATTTTTGGAGTTGGAGATAAAAACAAAATGCCTCATGTAAGTCAAGCCAACATTTTGCTACTAAGTGCCAGCTCTAGTCTTATGAATAGTTTTATGAAGAAAGGTTAAAGTTTCCAATATCTTTACCTAGAGTTCCAAATTTCTATATGAACTATATACCTTTACTGACATGAGAGATGATGGTGAAACCATAAGAAATAAAAATACATTGACTCTGCTTTCTTGAGTTTCTGGGTGTTTGAATAGGGAAGGTGGGAGCAATTCTCTAGCAAAATTTAGGCTGATGGAGAGAAAATGATTCATATAGACCTTGGTTTGCTACAAGTTTATAACCAATACTGTGAAGGGAAACATATATGAATGAGATGCTTGAACATTGCGTAGGTTTCTTTAGCTTGAAAGACCCCAACCTCAAATCAAAACAGTGAAAATTTTCCACAAGGCCATTTGGCCAATTAGCAGGAAGTCATCTTGCGGGCAAAGCTTTAGGGCCCTTTGAAAAAAAGATAAGGAAAGTCACAGGAGGGTGAAGAGACTGAGAGTGTCTAATCTTAACCCAAACCAGATGTTCACAGCATCCCCAGGATCAAAAACTTTACAACCTTGCCCCAAAGTTGAACCTTGCAAATGATTTACAACATTACCCCTTAGTGGAATTTTATATGTAGTTCAAAGTAGCTAATGAGATAAGATGTATATCTTTATGTTTAAGCTGATGGGACTCTCTCTCTGTATAAAAAGGAGGGCTGTTCTTTGTATGGTGCGCTCAGTTAGCTGAAGCTGCTGATCGCTGGCAGGTGCCTGTGTATTAAAATAACCTCTTGTTGATTACAGCCAGTGATTCTTGTGTCAGTTCTAGGGCTGGGGTCTCTAAGGGTCTTTCAAGTTCAATGGTGGTAGTTTCTTCCTTTGTGCTGTGAGTGCACTTCAGCACTATCCTCTGTGGTAGACAGGGGCAATAGGCAAACTTAAAAGTGCAAGGTAAACCAGGACAATATCATAGTCATAGAGAAAGAGTTTTTTGGTTTGCCTCTGTTGTATACTACACAAACTATATGACAGAAGTTACCATCTTCAGGATATCTTGTAAGCAATAACATGATTAGTTTGGCAAAAGCAACAGACTTAAAAAATTATTACTGCTACTTAATAATGCACACTCAGTAGACTGCATCTGTTTATCACATCCATCATCAGAGGGATGAGGTGATGTAGGTGTTAAATATCTTGACTCACATATGAGCAAGTGAAATTCACAACTTTCTTGTAGTAAGTGTCAGAGTCAGGCTCTAAATTCAGTTCTGCCAGGATCTAAATCTGATTTTAAACTAGGAACATAGACACTGTGACTTTGAGTTGGTAGAACATCCATTTTCTAGGTCTTTGTCTATCATGTATCAGGTGCATCATCTTCAAACCATTGCTGTAAGGTTGTCATCATCACTGCTTCTACATTGCATGTAGAAAATATAATAGAACACACTAAATCTATGGATTTTTGTTATATCCATGATTTATAAAGTAGTTAAATGTGTCTAACATTTGAGAAAGTAAAGCCTTAAAAAATTAAAGCTTTCCAAGCAATGGGTAATATAGATACTTTTTATTAATTTTATTTTTGAGATTTTAATAAATTGTATCATTTCCATCTTTTTTTCTCCCTCCAAACTCTTTCTTATCATGCTACCCTCCTTGATTTCTTTCAGAGTCATAGCCTCCTTTTAAAAATTAGTTGTTCCATACAATAAACCAGCATGATTCTTAACTACATTCTAAATATTTGTACTTATACCACATCTAAGTGTAGGCTCATCCCTCATTATGGAAACTTCTTTAAACTGACTGGCTTTGTGATTCTTGCCCAGTATCATCATTTCTAAATTTAACCATTCTCAATTTAACAAAGCATATTACTTGCCCTGAGATTATTCCACATAGATAGCCCTCAGGATACATTTATCATGAGATGTAGAAGACTTATTTGTATGTATATCTTTATGACAGCATATCTATTTCTATGTAGTTTCCAAAGAATCATATTAGGGAGTAAACAAAACCACTGGGTCACAAGGCCTTAAAGATACATTTTCTAAAAATCAGAGTTAATAAGTTATGAGTGCAAGTTGAAATAATCAGCTGGGTAAAGCTTTCTGTGGAAAGCATAAAATCCACCCCCACCAAACAGCTGCTCCTGATATCCTTGAGACTGTTGAACATCAGGAAAGGAATTTTCTGGTTAAGGCCTGTAAGCGAAGTTTTCCTCTGATCATCCTTTATTCACCCCAAAGGCAAGCTGCAGAAATTCAAATTTCTCTTTTCTAATGCAGTTCACAGAAAAGCCTACAACCTCTTTCTTAAAAACAGACCACGAAAAAAGCATTGTTGTGAGATTGCCCTAATTGTCTATGTAAAGGACAGGCACAAAAGAGTTCTCTGAGTTGCTTTGTTAGATTTTAGGTCATAAAACCCACATCTTGAAAGGACCCAGCCCCTTGTGAGTGGAGCTTCAGAGAGCCTTTGCTTGTCTGTTGTTACCTTTGCCCTGCACTTAGCATTATTGGATCATTCCTTTTTGCCCAACCATGTTTCACATAGCTTTCCATGCCTTTCCAATCTCAAACATAGTAACAGGTCTTTCATTTAGTGTCTTTGGGCTTTCCCAGAACTCTTTCTTATAAAACTATGGTCAATTAGATTTGTATGGTTTTGTTCAGTTATTTGTCTGACTACAATAACTTTATATTGATGGTTTATTCAACAAATTCAAAAATTCAAACATGTAAAGGAAAAGTTTGGACTTCCCTACCAAAATGGCTAACAATTCCATTCTGAAAGCCCTAGAAAAAAAATTTTAAATGTGCTTTCACTAAATTATATATTACTGTTTGACACAGTGATGCAGATCTTTAATTCCAGTACTCGAGAGGGAAAAGCATGGAGATTTGTATGAGTTCAAGGCTAATCTGGTCTACAATGAGTTAAAGGACAGCCAAGCCTATATAGTAAGATCCTGTCTCAAACAAAACAAAACAAAACAAAACAAACAAACAAACAAAAAACAAAAAAACCAAAAACCAAACATACAAACAATCTTTCAAACCTCAAACAATACCTCTCTCCATCAGAGAAATTTTTCACCTTATATTTAGATAAGACTATCAAAGAACATGACAAAATTTAAATTCTGAAACTGGATGTGTTTTAAGTCATTATTTCAGAAACACAGACTTTAGATCATCCATCAAAAGAGAAAAACAAAGGATGTGTAGAAAATAAAAAAGTAGGAAGACACACTCATAAGAACATTTGCCATATATAAGGCCCAATCCCTTAGTCCGAATTAATTTTGCCCCCTTGAAATGTGCATAAATGTAATCCTCCAAAAATCCAAACCACTATATTACTTTAGAGAAGCATTTTGGGGAAAGAACTATGAATTTTTAAAAATGGAGCCTATCTAGTTAGGAAGGGAAATACAGTTAAATCACAACAATTTTTTCTCTAGAAGCAGCAGCTAGGTATGTGACCATTGGAGAATTGTGGCAGAGTTCAGTAGAATTTCACATTAAAAACTGACACTATTTTGCCTACTATGAAAGAGGGTCTCCTTTCAGCCATGAAATGAAATAATGAACAGAGGAACAGCAGATCAACTGTGCCAATGACATGGACGAGCTGTTTTCTCAGCTTCCTCTCTCTGATCCTTCAGATGCCTATTGTGAGTGGGAACTCATTTTCATTGACAAAAGAATATATTCCAAGAATATCAGAATAAATCCTACAGAGCACACAAATTTCTTGGGAGATAGGACTCTATACGGGATTATAATGGGCTGTGCTTGGGCTTTCTGATAAAAAGCTCAATGGGAAACCAATGTTCAATTTGAAATTATAATTACTTCGGAATTACATACTTTATAGCCAGAGAATTTCCTTTGCTTTGTCAAGTATCTACTAAATCTCTTATTGCAATTTCATTTTCATTTTTTAAAAATACAATCACTTTCTTAGCATAGTTGTTTCTATACTCTTGAAATAGAGAACGATAAACCCCACCATGTAATAACCACTCTAACAACTTCAATGAAGTCTACCACATGTAGATTTTTAATTTTACTCACAATATCAACCCAAACAAAAACAAGATAATTAAATAATTTAAGTGCTAACTACATTAAGAAAGGTAAAACTTCCTTGACAGACGTTGATGGAAAGTTCAGACATGCTCTGAGATGTATACAAATCAGTCTTACTGCTAAAACTGGAGGTGGTCTCCAGTGATGCAAAGGTTACACTTCTCTCACGGGCAAATTTCAACAACTTTTCTAAGGTATCAGTCTAGGCGTTTTAGGTATACAAAAGAGCATAAGTTATATCTCCTATCCCTACTATTACAGTCCCAACTATATACTGTGCCGTGCATTAACACTGATATCTATTTCTGTAACAGCTGTCATTTAATTCTGTGGCAATGGAAGTGTCTCAAAAGAACTGATCTGACTACATTCAATTCACAGTCCTGAGCACATTGTCTGCCATGTACAAACTTCTAAATTAATGCCTATTTGATGGAATGAATTATTGAAGCACCCTGTCAGTCTCCTTTCTCTGCATACTACTAACAGCTTTGTATCACTATCTTCTTTGCCAGTTTGGTGGCACAGTTGACTCCTCACATCTACAATTGCATATGAACTTAAATTTTAATGTTCCTCATTACTTCTGTGTACACAGGCCCCTGGACTTTCTTTTATAGTTCAGCTATTTAGCTTTTTAAATTTTTTTTTCAAATTTTGAGATTAAAACATAATTAACAAAATTTCTCCCTACTTACTCTCCAAAACCCTCCTATGGTACTTCTTCCTGCTCATCTTCAAATTCATGTTCTCATTTTCCACTAATTATTATTGCATGTGTATTCTGATATAACTTGTTTGGTTACTTGTATGTATGATTTCAGGGATGACCATTAGCACTGGATGACCAATTGCTGTGCTCTTCCTTGGTTAAGAGTACCTTTCACATTCCCAGTTGTTCTCAGTTGCCATCAGTTCTTTGAACAAGGTTGTCTTTTTTTCTTTTTGTCCACATTGGCATATCCGTTAGTGTTGTTTTTATTCAATTCACATTTAGACAGTCATGTTGGTGAAACCTTATGTGTATAGTTTTTTATAGTCCTAGAAGACATATCTCACAGTAAAGTCCTTGATGATGGGCTCTAAAAAAGTTTTATTACATGTAGGATCAATAATATGACATTAAGTTGATATTAATAGAACTAATACTACCTTAATTTTTTCAGTCAAATTAGATTTTCTTAATGAAGCTTATATAAGACTATATCAATCTATAGAAATTATATTTCTGCTTATATTGATATTTCAAGTGTTGGGGATTAAGCTTGGAATCTTGCTTATGGTTAACAAGCATTCTACTATTGTGCTATATCTGCAATCATTAATGAGTACACTTTCTTATTGCAGTGAAAAAGGACTATGACCAAGTCAACTTAGTATAGAGAGATTATTTGGGTTTATGGTACCAGAGAAATAAAATGCCCATTACTATTATAGCAAAGAAGCATTTCAGTAACAACAAGCATTGTAGCTGGAACTAGAGTCCATCGCCAGTCATGCACTTTCTCCAGCAAGCTCACCCCTCTTAAACTCACCAACTGGGGACCAAAGAGTCAGTTCCTGTGACTATGGAGAAAAATCTCATGTAAACCACCACAATGAATGTATATTCTTGACCTACACATAGGTGATTAATTCCTTTTAGGATATACATAAATGAGAGCTATAGAAAAAATTTAGATAGCAGTTGTTAGAGAATTATACTCCAGGGACAATAAACAAAACATATTGTAATTCTCTGGCACAATATACAAGTAAAGAATCAACCAGGCTCATTTAAATCTAGTCACTAGGGAAAATGTAACCACACTCTTAAGACAAATTAAAGTTGAATTATATATTATTCTCTCTTTACAGTTAATTTAAAAATAAAGTGTTAAAAGACTACTCATGTATATTTTATAGAATAATTGCTTCTTCAAAGTGATCAATTAATTTATTACATGTATTCATTCAAAAAATTTTGTTGATAAAATGCTTTGGGCAAGGCAATATTCAAAATGGAAAACAATTAAGCACCTCAAGAAATCCAATCTAAAAAATTTTAATTGAGAAGATGAAGTATTCAGTGTAGAGGTAAACTCATTGCTAACTCTGCTTAAGTCAAACCATGGTAAATTCCCAGTATATACAAACTAAACCCTATAGAAAAGCAAGCCATGAAGATACCTAGTCCCTAAAAGATGGCCACATCTTCTAAGTTTGAAAGGGGCATGTTTCTTCTGGAGGTGCCAGTCACTTTGGAATGAACAGAGTTGCTGCTTTTTAATATTATGCTAAAAAACCAGAAGGCTTTAAAACAAATATAAGACTGAAAACTACTTACTAACTCTACTTAAATTGGGTAGGTTTGGATTCTTAACAATTTTCTTGTATTTAAGGATAATAAACCTTGACAGAGAAATAAAATGAAAAAGGAGAAATTACAGGGAGTCTTATAATGAAGTCATAGGAACCAATATACAGCACATATAGATTTCTCAAGAGGATACATTCAGATTAATAGAGCAAAGGAATCTGATTAATGTCTTTCATTAGGTAATACATTTTTAAAACGTCATTTAACAATATTTAACAAATTCATATAAAAATAATTTTAAAAGGGACTTAATATACATATAGCACTGACAAACTGTATTTGGAGAATAAAAATGTAGACAGTAAGTCAGGCCTGATATGAAAAACAAAGAGGTGGGCTTAAATGTATTAGAATTGATGCTGTGCACGTGGTTAGTAACTCAACATCTGGCTGGCAACTCTTTCCACAACTGAATAGAGAATCATTATTGTGACAGCACAGTTAGTTATAAAATTATCTTTATAATTTATAAAACTTCTTAGTGCTTTGGGCAAGACAGTATTCAAAATGAAGTTCTTAAACATTTATTGCAGCTGTAACTAATTAATTAACTTCTAATTACCTTGTAAACTTGTATGTTCATACATAGCACATCTATATAAATAAAACTTCATCCAGGGTTCATTAGCTAGAGAATAGTATTACATGCATGGGAAATATTTTAATTATACTAATTTTACAAATGTGTTTAAATTAGTCACCAAGTCAGAAGATGCAAACATTCCTAAGTCTGTAAGGTTAGAAGAAAGCTAAGTGAATATTTTGTATTCTGTTTTCTTTACCACTTCTACAGCTTAACTCTAAGAAGTTTAAAAAATGTCTTTCCCCCAGCACTATCACTTCCCAGGACAACTTTAATCATTTGAAAAAAACTTATTTGCCCAATGTATCACATCAGCATAGTGTTCAGATTAAGGAAGCAAAGCAAACAATTTGCATTGCCAATGCTGATGTATGGAATATTTTTCCTAGACTCTTTCAACGCAATCTGCAAATACATTAACCGAGGCTATAAAGCAAAAGCAATCTGCACTACTCATAACACACAAGGGCAAGCTATTGAAAACTTTGAAAGCGTAATTGATATCTGCATTAGTAGAAATTACCTAGAAATAAGAATGAATACTACCATGTAGGACTTCAAAAGTCACATACATCTTATAACGCTTCCTGCATAAGAGTGCCATGTTCAAACCAGTGAATAATGAAAAATGAGATATTTTTGTACTATTCATATGAGGAACTCTTTTAATATGACACTCTGAGGAAATCTATTACTGTGATTCCATTGTGAATGCCAGTAACTAGTTCCTATATGCATTGTAAATTTCTTCTACTCATTTCTAATGCTCTCTTACTCCAGAGATAAGATCATTAACAAATGTATTTGTTATCTAGAGAAAGAATATGATCTTTGCCTAATTACAAAAACCATGCTTATTTTACTGCCTATTGAACGTATTTTATTATTTTCTAGTAACTCATGTAGTAAACAGAGTTTTTGACTAAATAGCAGGCTTCATTATTTTCTACCTATTATACTGAAATGCCTATCACTGTTTTAAAATTCTTGTTTTTTCCTTGAGTGAGAGTATTGTTAACAAAGCCTTATATTTTATTTTGAGACTAGAGAGTTTGTCTATAGCCAAGGCTGACCTCAATCTGTCAATCCTTCTTCTTCATCCTTTCTAGTCTTGGAGTTAAGGATGTGTACCACTAAGCACACCTTTACTGCAAATATTTTTTGTTTCCTAAGAGGTAGTGACATTCTAGTATATAACATACTTTACACATTTCTACTCTTGTTTAAGGTATTGTATCTTTGCAGCTCATTTAACAATGTAATGTAAATTTATAGTCCTTGCAAGTTATTATTACAAACTATTCAGGATAATAAAGAAATACAGGTTAGTAGTTAGTTACCTATGACAGTCAAACTTGTTATCATGTTAGGTAAGTTTTCAAGGACAAAGAGAGATAGACAAGTGGTCTTCAAACATTTCAGAGATCTACAAAATATGACATTTAAGATGTTTTAATAACATAAGGTCTTTTTGACAATGAGTCATGTCTGCTGGCAGCACCAGTCTACTGCAGAGAAGACTATCGGCACTAAAAAACCTTATTATAGAGTTTGTTTTCTTTATGGAAAAAGTTACCCATTTGCACAAAGAAACTGCCTTTGTCTCAACTGCTGACAGTAAACTGTCCATCTGTACTAGTAGGATGCAAAAAAGGTGATGGACAAACTGTGCCAAGACAAAGTAGGACAATCCTTCAATTGTGTTTTCTAAAAGATGTCTTCATTAATCTCAAAAGTGTCTGTTTGATACTCTAGGCCTGTAGGTCAAAGATGGATGTCACAACATTAAGGAAGAACCTAGAGTGATTGTACAGGCAGCTAGATTTCCCTGTCATTAGGTAACATTTCACCCTTCTCATGTCTCTGACAGAGTTGAAGACTAGATAGTCACAGTCAAAGTTTTTCTTAGTTATGATAAAAGGTAAATTAGGTGCAAAACTTTAGAGTCACAAAGATAAATAATAGAGTATTTTCTCTAATTTTGCTAAATACAAATGGACTGGATACTGTAAATTTAATTCTTACTTAATAACTATTTTGTTATATATAGTTTTACTATGTTTAAAAAATTCCTTTTTAATTAGACAAAAGGGGGGGGGATGTGACATGTTCCTTTACACTGTGTGAACATATGTTGCTTTGATTGGTTTAATAAAGAAGCTGACTGGCCAATAGCTGAACAGAATAAGGTTAGGCAGGAGAGCCAGACTGAGAATGCTGGGAGGGAGAAGGGCGGAGTCTGGAGATGCCAAGGTCCTAAATTTCACAAGTACAAACTGTTAGTTTTTCTGAAATGAATATTTGTACTTTATTTTTCACCATGGAAAAAACTTTTTGGAACTGTATCTTTGGATTTTTTTTACCTCTGTTTTTATTAGGTTCGCTAGGAACCTGTATGATTTTACAGTGTTTGTGCTTACATTTTCATAAGAAGAATAAAGTAAAGTTATATTTAAGTGTATACTTTTTTTCATCTGAGTAAATAAATAGCTGTCAGGGTTAGAATATTTAAAAAAAGACAGACAAAGGATACACAAGGGGCTTTAAACAAACTACATTTTCTGAAGTTTTGAATGCATTCATTAATGAAGACATCTTTTAGACAATGAAATTGAACTAATACTTCTATAAAAATAAACTAAAAGAGTGTCACCTAATAAATTGGGGATATTCAATACACTCCCTATATTCTCAGGTAGTCTCATAAAAATACAAAGATGTTCATCTGTTCTCCTATATCACTTATGAACAAATGAATACATTAAATATATATGACCCAGGAATGTACACAGAGATATGTAAGTCTATACACAAACTATGAGATCATTAAACATTGGCTGATGAGAACTTCATGTTTATCCTGGTCTAACTTATTACTCTATGAAGAAATGCATTAAACATCTACAATGATTCAGCAGGAAGCATTAATAACTGCATTTGAAAATATATTTATGGAACAGACATAATTCCTAGTCTCTATAGGTAAATAATTTCCTTCTCTCTTGAAAATATTCAAACAGAGTATAAACTTCTAGAGTCAATATGTTAACTTAAAATTACAGAGAAAGTGACTATAAAATGCTTGAGTGATATTCCATTTCTCATAATGAGAAACTCAAAGAAATGATGGATAAATTCAACAAATCAAGTTTCAGAATATAATTCCTTAAAATAATATGTCAAAGGCCTTCATTCCAAAGGTCTATTTAATAGCTAATGTCAATATAGAATCTATTAGCCGGAAAGATTCATAAAGAAGTATTTGTTTACTCATATTGACACAAGAACCTAAATTTTAGGAAAAGTAAAATAAACTACTTGGTAATATAAGTATATATTATTATTATTATTATTGCCAATCTTCTCAAAAGGTATAATGTGATATATTAAAAAGAGAAATTGTTCTAGAATCAAATAACCTATGTCACCTGCTATTACTAGATAGTAACACATGTATGTGCAAACATACATGCATTGATTTGTAAACTGCATAACCTATAGATACCTATTTATAATATATACAAATATGCATCCACATATAGGTTATTTGTATATGTAGTTCTAAGGAAAATAGTATTTTTATTCTATAATGCATAATAATAAAAAATCAGATAGAAAATGTATTTATTATTTTTTTAGATTTGTAAATCTGGAGTAAATATTCCCCAAATGAGCTCTTAAATTTAGTTACTCTTGATTTACCAATAGTCATTATAACATCAAAACTCAGGATAATTTAAACATCATTTATAGGATTCCTAACAATTGTACAAAGCAAATATCATTACAGTGATGGCTTTAGTCAAGAAGTAATAAAATAAACTAAAGAGAAATAGAGTATTAGTGAGGCTCATGATCCACATGAAGTGGTGATGATTCGTCTGTGTTTGTGATTGTGCAACACTCTTTCCTGGACGTCACTTTCAATAGGAAATTACTCTGAATTCGGGTCTTTAAAATGTGTTTAAAAGGTGCATCCTGTCAAAATACGTCTAGATAAATCACAGTTGGCTAAATGTGAGACCATGTTCATACCTTTGGAGAAAGACCAACACTCATACTTTACATGCAGAACACACTCATGCATTTGTAGATCTCTACTGACCTGAAGAAGTATCACATAAGTATATTAGTTAATAGTCAACACTGGAGATTAAATGCAGAGACTGAGTGATATCCCAGCTGCATAAACATACTGTAAATGTGGGTGACTTCTTTACAATTAAATATTAGTCACAGTAAATGCAGGATAAAGCACCTGCTCCCCCAGAGCTGTCAAGATGATAAAATAGGAAACATACAAGCAGAACTTCAAGAAGACACCGATTATATCAGGGGGGAAAAAGATGGCTCTATTTCCTTTGGCTTCCTTTTTTTTAAAAAAATTTCAAATATAATTACATAATAAATATACCAGTAAAAATGATTTTTAAAAATTAGTAAACGAGAAACCACTGAAGAGAATTCTAGACTGGTCCAGTCCCTGGCTCAGAAAAAATACTCATCTTCCTTGGCTCTAGTGAGAATGCCAGCATCCCACCTTCAGTCATGGCTTCTGACTGGTGTAAAAGTTCCATGAACTAAGGAATAGCATCTGCAGCTGTTTTCTCTAAAGATTGGTCCTCTGTATTGGAGGGATTGGAAGCCACTCTTGTCTCTCTTCCATAAGGATTTGGGCACACTAAAGCTGTATTCCAAGAAATTATTGAATTGGCTCTAAGATGACTTCCTCTGCTGCACAGACTATTTACATTATTTAGGTAAAAGAGGTGTAATCCAATGAATTAGAAACAAATCTAAACAAAAACAAAAACAAAAAAAACCTCAGGAGTCTGTAGTGATTCTAATCTCTCATTCTGGAATATCTGAATTTTTATCACCAATCATTTCCTTCTTGGACTTTTAGGCCTTTGCAGAAACTAAGTCTGATGTGCTTGATTTAAATTAAATTTTTACTACAATTGCAGTAATAATTCACTCCTCACATCTTTAGGGTGTCAGAGCAGCTACATCTGGAGATACATAGCCAAGTGAAACTTAAAAGCAGGAAGTATAAAAAAATGCTTTCCTTCTTTAATTTTATCATTCCCACAATTATTTACTTAATCAAGCTGCCTATACTGTCTTAATGTAATGGTTAGGACCAAGTAATTATTTTCCAGGAAAAATATCAAGAAGAGTGATATTATTTTAAATATCTGCATACTTGTTAAATACTTTGTTAAAAGTATTAAATTATAGAGAGCTCTAGCAGATCAGATTCTTCAGTAAGCTTGTTGATATAATCTGTGACAAACCCCGGCAGTGAGATTTCAAAACTATGCATATGCTTTCTATTTTCACATGGGTATATCACTTCCTGGTAGAGCACTTCTCTAGCATTTTCAAGGGGTTGATACTGCAAAACAAAGCAATAAACAAACAAAAAGCAGATGGATACTACTTCCCAAAACCCAGCAACATAAAACACACCCTTTTAATGCTATAGACCTCACAAAGATTCTGATACTCACAGAAATTCCTAGCCCACACTTGCAAAGCTTTGATAACAGCACCCTAAACACACATCTGGAAGCAGCTTCTGTCTTAATCCCAGCTTTGTTTCTAAATAATTTGAAGACCTTCAGCTGAATATGAATGTCCTGTCCCACATATCTGTCATTTGGGAAACTGGGGTGATGTCTCCTATTGGGAATTTCTTGAAATGCCATACATACAACCTCTTTCACAGTTGGGCACACACCTCTGCATCTCATAAAAGTAAATTTGCTTTTCTGCCCTTCTCGTACAAGCTTATAAGTCTCACATTCTTGTAGTCAGTGATTAAGTCTCTCAAATTATTTGATAATGGGGAGATGTCAAGGTTTACTTTTTTTTCCGCTAGTGTTCAGTAGGAGAAGAAAAATCACACACAGGAACAGCCATTTCAATCTTGTAGGTCATCTTTGGTGCCCAAATGCAACAGTCACTTGCATAGTAAAGGGCACGTAAAGAGGCAGTATGCTCATTTTGATGTCATAAACATGTTAGTGAAAGAGTTGTTTGCTATTTATAAACAATCAAATTCTTCAGAAGGTATACTGAAATATAATAAAAATATGTGAACTGCTTTTAATTATTTCTTTTTAAAAGTATAGGTTGGAGTTTGGCATGGTGCCATTTGGTTGGAATTCCAACATTTAGGAGGCAGAGCCACAAGTTCAAGCCCAGCAGGTTCTTTAAAATGAGAGATGGTCTGGCCTGCATTACATTGTAAGCAACTGCTTCATAAGAATAAAACAACTATGAACTGAAACTTTAGGCACTCTAACATTTAAAAACCTTTGATTCTATTGTGGAATTACACAGCACTCTAAAGGACAAAATAATTTTTTTGAAGAGCAGATAGTAGCACCTTAACAGTTTTTCTAACTGTAGCTAATTTTCTTGTTTGGACTGTATCAGCCTCCTTGCCAATTATATTCATCTTTAAAATGTTTTTGCTGGTTAATTATTTATCATATTAGCTTCTAAACTGTGTAATACTATGATTCTTTGTAAAATAATACTTGGATTATTATTATTATTATTATTAGCCTTTTAAAGACAGAGTTTCTGTGCATAGCTGTGCTGTTCTAGAACTTTCTCTGAAGACCAGGCTGGCCTGGAATTCAGAGATTCATCTGCCTCTGACTCTTTGAGCGCTGAGATTAAAGGTGAGCACCATCACTACCTAGCTAATATTTGGATTTTTAAAAGAAAAATCTTGTCAGTACTTTAGATTTACATTAACAAATTAGGGGTCACTTTAATAAAGTATAGAATTGGATGACTTTCTAATCACCATTTTATACATAAAGAAAAGTGAACCAGATATAGAAAGAAGAATTTACCAGTAGAAATAATTACTATTTAGGGAGCACAAGATAGAATCTCTATCCTTTATTTGGCTCCATTTCTTTTCTCAGTAGTCCAAAACCAATTTTATAACTCAGTTGTCTCCCAGTGAAATGTGCAGCCTGATGCAGAGATGAGTCTGTGAGACTTAACCATACGAAGCAGTCTATCAAAAGCTCACTTGTATGCATTTCCAAGGATGTTCCTATATTGAAAGAAGTTTTGCTTCAGTTTCATTTCTTTTTTGTTTCTTCTTGATGTTGACTTCCAAACTATAATAAAATATATATGTATATTTGAACACACACATATATGTATATATATACACATACATACACAAAATGGATATATGTAAAATAAGACTCAGAGAGCTATGGTTTGCACATAAAATTATAATAAAAGTCTATTATGCACCATGCAAATGATGACATAATACTGAGGTTTCTAGTCTCCTTATAGTATCACTGAAAAGCAGCTTCCTAAAGTCATGGTCATACTGTATTTGGGGATCCTCACCTGTTTGTTAATCTTCATTAGTGTTGGAGTAGGAATTACACACAATAGATTTTTTTAAAAAAGTTCCACAGAGTATACAAGACCTCAATATTAGAAGAATAAAGCACCGAAAACCAAGATGTATTGGTGAAAAGGAGCAAGAGACAATCACAGTAATATAAATGATGATGCCTGCTTTTCTTGCTATTGATGTGACAGAAAATTTTTATCACACATAAATGCAGAGAATGAAGATACCATACCTCATGAAGTTCTAGCACATACATATTATTCTCTATGATTTATATTGGTTTCCAATTAAAATGTTGTGTTTTGAAGAGAAAAGTAAAAACCAACTCTCTAGGTACACAATACATAGTGCTTTTGCCTTTCTCAGACAGGGGGTAAATCACTCTATACTTTTATTATGTCCTGAAAGAGAAATGTCTGGGATGTCCTGTTAATTGAAACGGACAATTTCCTATGCTTAGAAACCTGTCAGGCGGCCTTATTGCAGCAACATAATGTTAACCACAGGCACAGATGAAGTGAGTCACATTCACACCATGTTTCTGGTTAAATTGATTTAGGGAGATAGAAATTACACGTTGAAAAATAAACTGATGATTAGAGAAACATACATTAAAAACTAACTCATCATGATGAAGAATGGCCTTTAAGTTGTATTTCACTCACGTTCAAGGTCACCAAAGCTGTTTGTTCAGAGGTCAAGGGAAGAGAGAGTGGGCCTTCCAAATAATTTATTTGAAATGTGAAGTGTCAAAGTGTCAGTTCCTATATCAACTTGGAATGTAGTATTCATTCTCTTGCTGTGGAAATGGAAGCTGTTTTGTTTCTTAAAATGAGTTTGTGTATCAGCTCTCTACCTAAGTGTCCTATGGTGCAGCATACCACGCAAAAGCAATTTATAGAGGTGCAGAAAAAATATATAATGTATTACTGTATCACAGGAAGCATATACTGTCAGATGGGTTCTGAAAACAAAAGCATTTTAATTCATATAAGAATTGATGAGAATGCTGCTTGATTCCACTTGTAAATTCTCCTGAAATTTCTAGTCAGCAATGATCTCTTTTGCTGTCAAGAAAGGAATTTGGAAAAACAGTATGGGCTGCTTATAGTCTTCTACGTCCTTGTTTTTCCAATGTCCTTTGACTTGACAAGGTTAAAAGGAACTAACATAGTACTGGGGTGATGAATCACTGAAAACTAACTTTCCTGTTGATTACTACACCTTTACAGACAGCTTCTGTGTAAGAAAGGACTTTGAATTACACTATTTGCAACAACTCTAAACTTTTGAATATCATAATTATATGTATTATCACTACACACATTAGTTTATATAGACAAACCCTAAATAGCAGTTTAAATGTAATTCAACAACTTTTGGTGGCAATAGAACGTTAATCATTTAGAACACTCCTCCCACAGGAACACTTCTGAATCTCTTCTTCACCCACAGAGAGCAAATAGTTTTCAGAAGACTTGCTTATGTCTTAGTTCTGATCTACCCAACCACATAAAATTGATTTCTAGTGGCTCTGTCTTCTCAAGGCACTTGTAACATGCCAGTTAAAGAAAATGAACAACCAACTTCCAAATGAATTCCCATTTTATCAGGTGCACTACATGGATCCTTATCATAGCTTCCGTACTTGGATCTTACCATTTAGTCTGAGGCCTTCTTTCGAATAAGAGACTAAAAGATGTCATTATGTTGTACCACTATAATGCTTAATATTCTTTTTTGTCCTATGTAGTCTAAGCTGACTTTGAATTTCTGATACTCCTGCCTGCCCTTTCTATCTTCTGACATTACATGATTGCTCTACTATACCCTGTTTATATTTCTAATATTCTTCTTTTCTGATATGGGGCATTATTTTGCTTAAATGTGAAAATTCCCATAGAGCAAAGCAGAGTAACCCTAGACTTCTGCCAGTAATCTTCTTTTGGGCCTCTTATGACATATTACACACTTTTCTCTCCTCTCATTGGGGATTCCAAATAGGTCAACAAATCTTCCCAGCTTGAAAAGTAGATGTTGGGAATTAAGAGAATTTACGTAAATGCACTAAGTTCCTTTTCCATATCTGAGAGCTTATAACTAAAGAGACCAATGCTGTACCTCTTTACATTGGTGAAAGCCACAGAAACAAGTAGGATGACCAGCAGTGAAATAGATTTATGATGGCTGTTATCCATCATACAGCTGTCTCAATAACAAAAAGAGGCATTTTTCTCTCTCTCTCAAATTCATGGCTAGTTGGGAGTTATTTGTTAAGCTGTCACATATGAAGTAGAATAACACATCTCTTTAATTTCTGAGCTTGTATAGAAGTATTCTATAATCACTGTGCCTTTACCATGACTCCATTAGAAGCAACTTGTGCTCCTTTAAGAACTCCATTTCAAATTCAATTGCAGCGCCCTGACTTCCATTTGATACTCACAGAATGTCTGATTGAATTTTTTTTCCCATTAAAAGTATAAATATGCCAGAGGATAATTTTTCTGACACCGACACCCTTAGTAAATAATTTAATTGATTTTAGTTCTGGAAAGCTGACCTCCACAGAGTTTAAGGCATCCTTCCGTGCAAAGTTATAAATAAAAGTGCAACAATGGTTTGCCACTGAAATACAATTACATTCGAAATGACAGCAATTTCTCTGAGGACAGCTGTTTGAATAGGGACAGTGGGACTTCAAGGAAAAGCATACTGCTGGGGGACACAGTGGATGTGGTTTAGCTCTAGAAACAAGTCTGATTGCCGAGCTGGGAGACCTAAAGCCTTAGCCATCATTTCAGCCTTTTCTCTGAACGAAATGTGTGAGCAAACTCACTCCTCACACCCTACCTCACACAGATGGTTTGAGTGAAAGGATATAAATATTTGATGTATTCAAGAGAAAGACTTGCCCTCTTGAATTGTGCGGTCAGTCGGTCTCATTAGCACTGCATGGAAGACACACACATGCAAATAACAGCACTCAGCCGTATTAGTTGAATGTGCTTCAGTGCAGGAAGAGTCTCTTCTGACCCAATTAATCTTGATTTGGGATAAGTGCCTGCTAAATTATTTCCCAGGACAGGAGGCACCATGGCTCATTGAACTTTGTTTTCATCTTACATGGACTGTGAACTTCTTATATGACCTTTGCAAGATCATTTAACTTCTTTTTACTATACAGTCTTTTTTAAAAAAAGTCTGGAAGTATATATAGAAAAATCCTGACCTACCTGATATGGAAACATAAGCATTGGTACAATATAATAACTAAGTATAAGTGTGAAAACTATTGATATACAGGATGAAAAATGATGAGATATGAATATTGCTGTGTAATTCAGGTAAGCATTTGGACAAACTGCCTTCCTGTGGAATTGAACATTTAAATAGCCAGGTACTTAGGATTCATTTAAACAAACAGGTGCCATTATTATAATTATTATCTCCGGTCCATTAGATACACATATTCTCGCTGCATAAAGTGGAATATCAGAAATGCAATTTAATTTGAATAAAAATATTTGATATATAAACTTTTATTTTTCTGCTTATCTAGTCTCTGACTTTTCTAGCTCCAACCATTTGTGAAGTAATAAGAGATGGAGGTAATAAAAATTAATCACATCAAATAAATTGCCAAACAGAAAGTATACAGTATGAATTCATGTGCACTCTCTGAAAAGAGAGAAAGATGTCAGTTACTCCATTCTATTTCAAACTAAAGGTAATGACATTACAAACATATTAAAAATGGGGTTAGGCCTGTGTAGCATAAGCTTCTATCAAAGTATACCTAGTTATGAATCTTTAATTTCACTTAGTATGAGAGCTCTAAAATATGTTTCTGAATATAAAAGAAGTGTACCAAATAACGTCATGGTATACAATGGTTACAGGGACAGACAATTCTGAAAAGCTTATTTTACAAGTTATAAACTATTCAAAGAACTGTAATCACATTGGTATGTATGTGGTACTTAGCTCTAATATAAGAAAAATTGAATTGTGTTAGCCATAAAAGTTACTGATGAAGTATTTAAACTAGGTTTTCACTGTAAGATTTTAAAATTCCCTTGATTTACTTTTAAGCAAAACTTTAGAATGACAAAGTCTTAGTATTATATGAAGAAAGTTCTCATAACCTTAGCTTCCTAATATAAAAATTATAATTGTAATATATTATATAAACATGATATAAATACAATATTTAATCTTTCTATGTTTTATATAATCTCAATATATTTTCCCAGTTATTATATTTTTTAACTCTACAGAATAAAACTGCTTTTTTCATACATTATATGATGAAATGATCTGATGTTATATGGTTTATTTTCTTGAATATATATTTAAATTTAATTTCCTAGTTTTGTAGAGATCAGCAGAAGAGATAATGAAATGCTCTTGCATTGTTTGTAGAGAAGATGAGGAGAATGATATGACTTTGTGAGAAAAGAATCATATATATATACATATGTATATACACACACATATATCTATATAATTTCACAATCACAGACATATGACAGACAGACAGGGACACACATACACAAATCCAATTACATCTACTCCCAAGAAAGCTGGCTAAAATAAGTTACTTTCTGTGGTTACATTTCATAAACAATTTATGCCCTTTTGAAGCCTTCTATTGTATCCAGCACCCAGAACATATTGAATAATTCTTTGATAAGTCCACTGAGTGGATAGAATCATAGACCATCCTTTGTGTTATTGGCCTTTATCATTTACTTCTTCAACAAGTACTTTAAAAACATCTATTGTTTTAAGAACAAAAATACATCTACATGTAGTCTTTGCTTTCAGACAGTTGTCAAAGATGCCAGACAAATTCACCCATGACAGAGTCCATCAACCAAAGTCACAAAATCCTCTCAAAATGAAAATAGAATTAGTAAATAGTGACTTTGACCTTGACCATAATTTATGACCATCTTCTCTAGTAAGTTACTCCAGATCTGACATGTGCAAGGTGAATGCTAGCTAGACCAAGGAGGAAATAGAGTTGGTAAAAAGGTCCAGGTGATAGATACTTCCTGGGAAGAAGGACTCTATGGTAGGGCATGGCAATGGCAGCTTTAAGGATGTACAGGAAGAAGGAGATGCTACTGCAAAGGGTGAGTTAGCAGCATTGCATCCCACTTTAGCATATTCAGCTGCATTTGGATGTTGAAGTGTAATAAACAAGGAGGAGAAATCACAGGCAGAAAACAATCATTCTGGCTGCAGACTGCTGCCTGACTCTGAAGAGGTAACAAGAAACAGTTACAAAGTGCATTATTGTGTCTGTGGCCCTGAATGCTTGTCTCGAGAGAGCTGTCAGTGAAATCTACACTCTTCACAAAGAATCCAAAGATATGATAATAAAAATGTCCACCGTGGCTTCTGAAAACAAGAGCCATATGATATTGACATGAGCACTGTGATGCCTGAGGTGTCATAACAAGAAATAGACTTGCGAAAGCCTGAGAGCTTTCCACACATATAGAAAGAGAGAGGCTTTGTACTAGAGATGATCAAAAGTAAGGCAATATCCAAGTGACTGGATTCAACCAAACAAAGCAAAACAAATCAAACGAAACCAAACCAAAGCCCAACTGTTAGTATGAAGTTCATAGACTTCTGTAACAAACAGCATTCTATAAAATTTGGGGACACTGCTTTTCTATGTTTGGCCCATATGCCACACTCCCTAACTTGCTGGATAATGCCTAACAGTGAAAATGTTAGGACTGTTATTTTTAGTCTTGTTGGGTCTTCAGGAGTGAATTGGGAAAACGGTAGATTTAAAAAAAACACAGATTATTATTTTCTTTTTTTTTTGATTTTTTTTTCTTTATTTTATATTTAACAAAAAAAAGTAACATGAATTTAAAATGAGGAAAAGTTAACAATAACTATGAACAGGATAAGAATCAGAAGCATGGCATATCAAGGGTGGTAATGCAAATAAGATTGCTACACATAAATTTACTATGTGTTCAGCTTTCCCTCTGAAATTTTTTTTTCCATCCCTGTATATCCTTATTCAAGGTCCCTTCCCCCTCCCAACACATCTTGACATTTCTCTTCTCTGCAACTCCCCATCCCTTCGCTGGACAGGGAGCAGACAGTCCTATAGTCCCACTGATCCAATAATGCTTGGATCAGTCACCACTCCTGGTCAAATCCAGTTTTGTCCCCCCTCCTTCAAGAATGAGTCTGGTATTCCTATAGTTGGAGTGGGGTTCGAAGGATCAGTCCAGGGTGTTTCTGATCCCAAGCTGTTCAGTGGTTGTGGTTTGTTGATTGGGTCTGTTTGGCTTTTTTTTTTTTTTCTT
>PVIH01008023.1:38068-65672 GCA_004025045.1 Sigmodon hispidus
CCATTGTGTAGATGTACCACAGTTTGTTAATCCATTCTTCAGTAGAGGGACATCTAGGTTGTTTCCAGGTTCTTGCTATTACAAATAATGCTGCTATGAACATAGTTGAGCTAATACCTTTGGTATGTGAATGTGCGTCTTTAGGGTATACACCCAGAAGTGGTATTGCTGGGTCCTTGGGGAGACTGATTCTCAATTTCCTGAGAAACCGCCATATTGCATTCCAAAGTGGCTGAACAAGCTTACACTCCCACCAACAATGGAGTAGTGTTCCCCTTGATCCGCATCCTCTCCAACATAGGCTGTCATTTGTGTCTTTTATCTTAGCCAATCTAACAGGTGTTAGGTGGTATCTCAAAGTTGTTTTTATTTGCATTTCTCTGATGAATTGGGAAAATGGTAGATTTAAAAAAAACACAGATTATTATTTTCAAAAAAACCTTTGCCTAGGTCTTATTCAGTGAATCCCATATTCATATCCATCAGAGTCATGTGGGGAATGTCCAAAGTGCAAGCAGGCTTTCAGGAGCAACACTTGAAGCTTTTAAGTCAAGAGGGATAACAATTAAACATAAGTGTGTTTCAAAATGAATAGGAGTTGTGGTACACACACATGCGCACACACACACACACACACGCACGCACGCACGCATGCATGCCTAAAGAAGTCATGAATCTGAAAGGGAGCATGGAAGAAGTTGGAAAAAGGAAGAGTGGATAAAAATCATGTAAATACAGTAATCATGTATGAAATTCTTTAAAAATAAATGTATTTATCTTTAAAGATAAAGGTAAAAAATAAAAAGATAAGAAATATTTTATGTTGAAAGCCATTATTATTATTGTTTTCCAAGTTTATTTAAGAAATTTCCAGTAAGATCTTTCAAAAAACACACATAGCCCACACTGTAAATTATTTGAGGCTGTGTACAATCTTTTCCAGTCTTTCCTTCAGCATTAGGAGAAAACCCAACTTTTCCCCCTTCTCCCCATTCTCGTGGACTGGAATGGAACCTTATTTCCATGTTGACTTTATGTTATATACTCTTACTATTCTCTGTAATTTATTAATTGTATCACCTATGCATTTTTTTCATAATAAACATGGCAAACTAGTAAGCTAGTATGTAACTAAGGAACATCATATCATAGGATTGGTCATCACGTTATCCTATCAATATATACTTAATAAATGAAAATAGTATTCAATATGTATCGAAAAATATTTTTACAAATCAAATACTGAACTTTTTATTAGCCATTCTTCATCAAGATAAACTATTTCATTTACTCTTTCATGTTAGGCTCTGATACAACTTGTTAGGCATCTGTCCTTTGTCCTAAAGAAAAAAAACCAATAAAATACTTTTGGAAAGCCAAGGAATTCTTATGGGAGCAAGATTATTCAGGAAATGAAGAGTCATTGAGAAAGGGCACACTGAGACAATATCCCTTGAGGTAAAAATATCTTGTTCAATGACTGAAATGAATTGTGAATAAGAGACAAAAGGTGAAATGGATAATGTGAACTTCAGAAGAAAGTCTTCAGGTCCCAGAGGTCATCAAACAAATCATAAAGGAGGGCTCTCTCCCTGGTTCAGAAAAGAGAGAGGCAAGGAAGAGAGATGAAGGGTCAAGGGCACCTGGGTATGTTACTGGTTTCTAGGAGGTACTAAGTTTATCATCAAGAAATTAAAATTTCAACTGAAAGATTAAATTATTATTGTCATTCTTAAGCATCCACAGGGACTCAGGCCTCCATATTCCCAAATTAAGGAATGTTCAAGTTTCTTATGTAAATTAAACACACTCTTCCATAAACTTTAAATCATCTCTAGATCATTTATTTCTAGTTAAAGATAAATGCTGTGTTAATAACTACTCTACTGTGTAACTTCTGGGATAACAACAAAAATATTTAAACAAGTTGAGTACAGACACTCTTTTCCTAAATGGTTTTGATCCATGTTTGGATGAATTTATAAATTTAGAGCCTATGAACTTAGAAGATGGTCTTTGTAGCATATCAGCTCAGTGGACTGGATAAAAATGCAAGATTCAAACATTGAGCCTCCTCTGTTATCTCACGTCCTAAAGACCCACAAAGGTATAGAATTCATAAAGGAAAGAAGATGAAAATGGTTATTAAAAACACTAAGTTTTTATAATCAACACAAAAGAGGTTTATTTTTAGATATTAAATTATGTAATGAATTAGTGTGTGTGTGTGTGTGTGTGCGCGCGCGCGTGCCTGCGTGTATGTGTGTGTGAATAGTGTCTATGGTGGCCAGAGGCATCAGATCTCCCTGTAGCAGGAGTTATAGAGAACTGTAAACCATCAGACATGGGTGCTGAGAACTGAACTTGAATTGTCTCAAAGAGTAGTACACACTCCCAACCACTGTAACATTTCTCTAGTTACCATTGAAATAGAGTGGAATTGAATGGGAGTCTTCATAAAAGGAACCACACTGAAGAAAGAACACAACATACCTACATGAGTTAACTCTATGCTTTATTTTCTGAGAATTGTCTAGTCTGTTCTTGAACTTTGGTTGAGATAAAAACATTCCATTTGTTTATTTCCAATTTTCATCTTGTCATGGTCTCTTTTCACATCTAATTCTATTGATGTTTTAACCTCTCTCTCCAATGTACTAGAAAATATCAAAAGAATAAGAAAGAAAAATTAACCTACAGTAATAGAAATGCCAATGATTTCATCATTCTATAAATGAACTCATCTCATCCATGACACAGACCTCAATCACAACACAGGAACATTCCATCTCAGACCCTGAGAACGAAGACGAAACCTTGGAAACATGGTCAGCACTTCACATAACGATGGAAGAGAGAGGATGCTGAGGTGACAGCCTGTGAACACATTGATAGCCTTCTGCCTGTGTCATAGCATTCTATGGAGGAGATCCCTAATGGGGACTAAGAGGAAAATAACATAAAAGGAAGGGAAAGCTTATTATCAGTTTAGAAAATGAAACAAGGAAAATTCATCGTGATGGAAAAGCAAAGCAGAGATGAGGCTTAAGCCACAAGGAATGCCAAAACATTGAAAACATAAACTACAATGAAAGAAGCATCAGGGGGATTGGATTTACACAAGTAAACTGTAGTCAGAAGTTTCTGGCCCGGCCTAGCCCCAAGGTCTGGACCCACAGTTCTGCAGTTGCTTAGACTCAAATAATCACACAAAGGTTTATATTAATTACACACTGTTTGGCTTATGACTCGGGCTTATTACCAACTATCTCTTACAACTTAACCCATTTTCATTAATCTATGTCTTGCCACATGACTTGTGGCTTAGCTATACTTTTACATCTTGCTTCTTGGGCAGCTGTGTCAGGTCTTCTTGACTCCGCCCTCCTCATTTGTCTCTGCTTGGATTTCCCACCTGCCTCTAAGCTGCCTTGCATAGGCCAAAACATCCTCTTCATTAACAAAGGGCAACATAGTATATTCATAAGTAATATGCCTTACAAATAAATCTTTGAGTTGTTGTATTTTAATTATTCTGCTTTAAAGTTGCAAATTCTCAATAGAATGCAAATATTATATACATTGCCATTGTTCTGTACTCTCTATACTTACCCAAAAATAATAAGTAAACCTGGCTTGAGAAGCTTTAGATTTTATTTTTTATGTTTCACGTATTTTAGAGAAAAGAGAAGTTTTATTACTGTATTTTTTTTCTATTCTGAATGTTTTGCTTTTTTCTACAATGTTTGATAGTGACTTTCAAAAAACAATAAAAAATAAAAATAAAAAATTCTTTATACATTGTTTTTGTGGAAAATTTTTATTATCTCGTTGAAATCTAGCTGGGGCTTTAGTTGTGGGGGTGGACTGAATAGAGAAGAGCCTCTGTCAGAAACTGAGTTGAAGGGACAGGGATATAAGGTACTTGACATGACTGAGCCTAGCCGTGGTCTTTAGACTTTCTGAATTTCAGTCTTCATCAGGAAAGTGAAGGTAATTATACACCTTACATCATAGGTTATTTACTTTGATTAACTAGAAGAAAACCACATCTGTGTGGTTATCTCAGTGTCAGATAGAATTTAGTATTAATAGCTATGACTTCGATGTCTTTATCCACGGATCATCAGTAATGAAGTAGGTAGACAACTTCCAGACTATTTTAGATGTCAAGAAAGTATATGTAAGGGCCTGTAAGTGTTCCCGACATGTTGAGTAACCCTTGTGCAGCAGACCCAGCATGATGCCAAGTATGCTGGCATTCACCTGGGACAGTGGCAGATTGGTTGTCTGCAGAGCATCTAACAAAGGTCACGACCCTAGGCGTGGCTATGTTGATATGAGCCCATCGGCCCTTAAAAGAAAACACTCACTTGGAGGCCATTCTCTTTCTCTTCTGCTTCTCCCCCGCTTCCTCTAGTGTGGTACCCAACAGGGCCATCCACAATTTTCAGCAATCCCCAGAGTATATAATGTATGTAAACAACTTCAAGTACCAAACAAAACGAGTGGAAGAAACCTGGAGAGTTGTTGATAAAGCTATGAAAGATAAAGCTACGAAAATGGAAGCTAATAATAGAGAAATATACAACATACAAATATTCACACGGGCTTGTTTTCTCAAGGGACATATTAACACTCACATAGCTGTTAAAATACTATGTTCAGTTTCACAACCATTACAATATACAATAGAAGTTGTCACATGATAATGAAAGAGGCATCTGCAAGCAAGATAAACATTTAATGACAGTGACAATTTGGATTTTAGGTTTGATGCAAGGTCTGCAGACAAATGACAATGTTCCATGGGAACACATTTAGAGTAAAGCTGAAGTTTTCTAAATATTTCACAATGTTTTTCCTATGAAATAAAACTAATAGCTCTCTCTCTTTCTTTCTCTCTCTCTGTGTCTGTCTCCCTTTCTTTCTCTCTCTCTCCCTCTCTCTTTCTCTGTCTTACACCTGGGTAATATTGGAACAGATGATCACAAGGACATTATCTGGGAGAACAGGGCTAGCAAAATCTGCAAGTATACATTAAGAGTTGATTGGGAAGCGCTTCTGAAGTACCAGTGAGAACAAGACCTGACAGAACATAGACAAAATGTTAGTATTCTTCCTGTACACAAGCACTGGGATCCTATCATCTATTGCCATTCTCACAGCTCTATCCAATCAGAACATAATTGCAATTATGAACGATATCCTTTTCATTTGTTTTTTGCCCCAACAATGTTCTACCCAGTATTTAGAACAAGCTTCTTAAACATACAGTTTAAGATGTTTCTCTGCTCAAAGCATCTCAGTAGATTTTTAGTTATAACCCAACCAATCAGTCATCGGATCCCAGGGAACTTTTTATCACTTCATTTTTTTCTTTTTTCTTTTACTAAGCTTAAGTTATGCTCTTGTCTCTGCAATAGAGCAATAAGAATCATCTCTGCCTCAGGATCTTCAGTCATGTAGAATCCTGCATCTTCTTTCTGCAGATACATTAGGATGCCTGCTTCTCTTAGGCTTAAACTCAGAGGTCGCCATTTCATAAAGCCCTTCTCTCATGGTCTTCTACATGAATGGATCATATTACCTTAACTTGCTACACATTATTCCATGTTTGTCTTTGTGGGGCTTTGTCACTACCATAATCATTATTGATATTCCACAACGTATAACTTCCAAAAGTACAGGCATACTGGTTAACATTCTTATTACTCTATATTCAAATTTCTCTTACATCTAGGAAGCATCTCTTAATAGAACATAAAGCAAAAGAGGGGGATATTATCTAATCTTCTCACTCAAATACATTCCTAATCCCAATTCCACAATTCTGATTTTTTTCTTTTAGTGCTGAGGAGTGAACCCAAGGTTTTGTAATATAATACTTTCTGGTTAACAAGACACAGCCATTTCTCTCCTAAACAGTGACAATCTGAAGGGACCTTCACAAGACTGGGCCCATTAATTTTCTGTCAGAGAAAGAATAGTGACATCTGAGGCCATACTCTCTCCAGGTAGTTATAGTCAGATAACAGTTACCAGGAGAGCTCATGGGACAACATCCCCCTGGGGACTTATATATATTTAACTGTTGCTAGGGGGAGGTGCTGGAGTTAGCCACTCATAGCCATTCCCTTTCCTTTAATTAACTCATTGCTTCATCATGATCAACTTAAGTGAAATCATTTCTTCAGCTTCTTTCTGGTGCCCGACTTAGGGTAAATTGACATTTGTTTTGATGAGTTCTCCATGAATATCATAAACTAAAAGACCCACGGAGGAAGGGCAAGCATTACTGGGAATAGAAGGCATGAGAGAGGCAGTATTTGGTGTCTTGTTTGCTGTGTTGGATGGGACTGTGTCCGCAGAGAGCTAAGAAAGATAGAATCAGGTTTAGTGAAACTGGATTTATATTGAGGTCTTTGATTCCTTTTCACTTGAGTTTTGTACAAGGTAGTAAATATGAATCTATGAACCTGATAGAAAAGAAAGTGGGGGATAGTCTTGAATGCATTGGCATAGGAAACCACTTTCTAAATATAATAGTAGTAGCACAGACACTGAAAGCAATAATTAATAAATAGGACCTCCTGAATCTGAGATTCTTCTGGAAAGCAAAGGAGGTGGTCAATAAGATAAAACAACAACCTACAGAAGAGAAAAATATCTTTACCAATACCACTTCTGACAGGGGACTTATCTCTAAAATATGTAACAAACTCAAGAAACTACACATCAAAATACCCAAATAAACCAGATCTCAACAGACATTCTCAATAGAAAAATCTCAAATAGCCAAAATACAGTTAAGTAAGTGTTCAACATCCTTAGCCATCAGAGAAATGCAAATCAAAATGAATCTGAGATACCACCTTAGACCTGTCAAAATGGCTAAGATTAAAACACTGGTGACAGCCTATGATGAAAAGGATGTAGAAGGGGAAACACTTCTCCACTGCTGGTGGGAATGTCAACTTGTACTGTATGACAGTTTCTCAGTTATCAGTTTCTTCAGGACCCAGCAACACCACTCTTAGGCATTTTTACCCAAACAATGCCAACTACAAAAGAATGCTTGCTCAACTATGTTAATAACAGTATTATTCATAATAGTCAGAACCTGGAAACAACCTAGATGCCCCTCAAGCAAAAAATGATAAAGAAATTGTGGTACATTTACACAACAGTGTATTACTCAGTGGGAAAAGAAAATGACATCATGAAATGTGTAGGCAAATGGATAGAACAACAACAACAAAAACATCCTGAGTGATGTAACTCAGAGCCAGAAAGACAAACACAGCATGTACTCACTCATAAGTGAACAGTAGATAATAAATACATAGCAGAGGACAAATCTACAACCCCAGAGAACATAGGTAGAGAGGCGAATCCTAAGAGGAATACACATGGATTGCTCTGGGGAGGGGAAATGGTTAAGATCTCCTGGGTAACCTGGAAGGGGAGTAGAAGATGGGAGTGAATAAGGAGTGGGAACATGAGGGTATGAGAAGGCTGAGCTGGGGGAGGGGCAGAGAGGTGAGAAATGAAAGACATTCTGATAGAATGAGATAGCTTAGGTTTAGGAAGCAACCGATGCTACAGAAATCCTCAGGAACCCACAAAGAAGTCCCAGCTAAGATTCCTAGAAATGCTGGAGAGGGTGCCTCAATTAGCCTTCCCCATAGTCAGATTGGTGATGATCCTGATTGTCATCATAGAACAGACATCTACTGACTGATGCAAACATATGCTGATACCCACAGCCCAGCACTTGGACAAACTCCTGGAGATCAGTTGAAGAAAAGGAGGAGGAATTAGAGGAATGGGGGGGGGGGATCAAGAGAACAATGGAGAAAAGCACAGGGACAGTTGAACCAAAGGAATGGGAGTTCACAGACCTGGACTGACAGCTGGAGAGCCTCCATGGGGCCAGCCGAACTAGGCCCTCTGAAAAAGAGAGACAGTTGCATGGATCAAGCTGTTAAAGGACCTAGCTCAAGGACCAGAATTATCCAGGATACATGAACTGGCTTTTTAGAGCCCATGCCCTATGGTTGGTTAGAGGGCTTGCTCAGCCTTGATACAGGGAAGAAGGGATGGGTCCTGCTTCAATCCAGTATGTTAGCCTTTGCTTACTACTCAAGCGAAGGCCCACCTACTTTGATGAGGGGATGGGAGGTGAGGTTGGGGAATGGAAAGTGGAGAGAAAGGGGAGGGAGGGGAAACAGTGGAATGTATGTAAAACAATTTTATTAATAATTAAATAAATATTAAAAAAGAAAGGTTGAATCATCAGGAAGCATAAGAGTAGAATGGGGTTTTAGTGGCTTCACGTGAACCTTATGAATGGGACATAAACATTCCAGCAGATTTGCATGATTTAACTAATATGTAAATAGAGTTTGTAAAATGCTAGTGCAATGTAGAAGAAATGATAAAATGAAAATGCAGACCAAAGGGGACTGTCGTGGTCATCCAAAGCAAATATGGTAAGATATGTATTGATCTTGAATTCTGAAGGAAACAAAACAAAACAAAAACTGTCAAGCTAAATTCAGAGCTATAAGCCTATTGGAGTCTTTAAGCTTAAGCAAAAATTTAATGAAGGTCTGAATGATTAAACAGGTACAGATGAAAAAGATCAAGTTTAGTCCACGAGTGGGCAGTTATTCCCTAAGGTAGGTTCTGGGCATTTCTCTCCCATAAGAGGGAATAGTGGGGATGAAAATTGATCACCTAACTCAGCATCCTCCTTCCAGATACATTTAACCAGTAGGTATATAGTAGCTCAGACCCAGGAACTCTCAGAACCCGGGAGTCTATTGGAATTCAGCAAGTGAGAACATAACTGTGCTTCCTTTTAGTCATAGGCCAGTTAGAGAGTAATGAGAGCCAGAATGGACCTGCCTAGCCTTTTGGAGGTGGAGAGATGAACAACAGCCCTGTGATATCATTCAAGGATGAGTCATTTTCCATGGCATGAGACATGGAAAGTGACTAAATTTTTGAGAACTGAAATGGGTCCTTTTTATTTATACTGATAATTGACATATGTATCACTAAGTTTTTGAAGAAATAATTAATAAATATGATGCAATAATTCCACAATATATTGGACATTGTTGTTATTTTTCTTTGGCATCCCACTAGCTGTTGACTGCAATTGCTTGAAATGATGGGTAATGGGTCTTCAGAGACCCTGCCCGGCCTTTGCAAAAATATTTGATTTTGTTTATGATACAATATTAACTCTAAGTGTTTTACTAGTTTAGAAAAGCATTTGACTATAAGGCAAGTACAGATAAAATATGGATGCAAAATCTGTCAACACAGAGTGCAAGGGCCAGGCATATCATGACAATCTTAGAAATGTTATGATTTGTTAAGACACAGATGATGTATAACAATTTGAATGAAAAAAATCCTTCAGCAGCCTGTGCTTATAAACCTTAAACAATGGTTAAAGAGTTTGACTAGAAGTCATTTGTGCATAAGTCGTTGTGGGACAAGATGTTCTCACAAGCCAACAGCCTACTAAATGAAAATTCCTGTGCCAGGGGTTAGCACTCTAATGACTATTGGCCACTGAAGTTTGAAAAACTCCTAAAATGATAAAGGCTATTTCCAACTGGCTGCGTGCCTGAACTCAATGTTAAGACCTCATGACTGAAGATGCTGAATGCTTAGCTTACAAGACATGAAGAAATCAGACTGGGAATAAACAGAACGTTTCTTCCCTACTGGCTGGCTTTTGTAGTACCAGAAGGTACTGAGCACGTTGTTGGGGAGAGAATGACACCAACTGTCCTACTTGGCTGTGAACCCTTTGTACCATACTATTAACATGCCAAGCATGATGTATCAGCTTATACAAGAGTGGTATGACAGTTAGGGGTGTAGCCATCTGCTTTCTGATTGTATTTAAGATCTACTCCACAAGAGAGAATTTATGTCTGGTGGTATAAGGCCAGTCAAAATCTGCAGCTAGGAAGGTCATAGGTTTGTATGGACAAGCTATTTATGTTGTTCTGGTAGGCAAATACAGATGGCTGACAAAAATTACTTTGTAAATGTTTTAGTTTCACCCATAGATCATTGCTGTTGTCAGCTTTGATCAGTGACGTTTTCTTTTACTCCATTCATCCATCAATCAACCACTTATTTATCTATTTATTTATTTATTTTTGTAGTGTGTAGCTGTAACTGCAGAAACCCATTACAAGTCAAAGTACTGAGAATAAGCTGATGTTAATTGGTCATCACTAAACAGGTCATCTATATCACCACTTCCTAGAAGTAGGAATATTGTAGAACAGGATGTAGAGAGACTATAAAAGCTAAAAGGAAGGGTAGGATTATAGAATGCTATTCTCTGGGCATGGCATGGCTATTGTTATCAGCAGCTATGATTGCTGGAGAAGACCTTCCCAAGAATGGGTCCATGAGCTGTTCATTTTTCTCATCAAGGGATCTCAAAAGACTGCTTCCCTCCTTCACCAGGGTTTACAGAAAGCCATTGCTGAGGAAAGGTGGGCTTTCTTTCTTCAGTGGTGTAGCCATCCATAAAGTGTCCCTCACTTGGGCCCATAGGGGTAATCCCAATTTCAGTATTTGCTTCTCCAAGATAGAGTTGTTTCTCTTGCCTGTTCCCTGTGTCCTATATTGAATGAACAGACAGACATCCATACAACAATTCCACACAAGATAGGCAATTCTTGTTCCATTAAAGAACACTCAGCCTCCTTAATGATACTCCACACTGAATTGTTTTCGTTGTCTTTCTAATAAAAATTAAACTTGTAAACCTTCTATCCATTTTCTGACTCCAAAGTCCTATTGATAACTACTATCATGTTTAGAATTAAGAGATGTATCACTATTATCTATATTTTCCTTTCCATTCTCAACCCCCTCCTGCTTCCTGAGTTCAAATGATATACCTGCTAAAAGCAGATACTGAGACATAAAACATCACTCCAAACACGCCAAATTTCTGCTATATGATGTTAAAAGTTTTATACACTGCTGTGGAAAATAATTAACCATAATAAAAAAAACATATTTTCTTTTGCTCCTGGGAAAATAATTTCCATGAGCTAACTGATGAACTTACACATGACCTTACAGAGAACATCTTAATTTCAAGTCTTCGTGAATAAACTATGAGCCAGGAATTAAAGGGGACAGAGAGGTCAACATAGCCAAGAGTAATTACAATGGCGTTACAGAGCAGGAGGACCTGCGAACTGCAGATGGATTTAAATCACTGCTATATTTAGTCACACAATTTCCCCTCACCTAAGGAGGAGGAGCTTGAATCTTTTCAGAGCCCAGTTTCTTTTGGCCTACTTCCAGGCTGTCAGTAGCAACAACCCTTTTTGCTGAAAAATGGCCAACAAGGTAACTGCGAATAATTTCAGGCTGAAAACACTTAAAAATTTCACAAGCTGAAACGTTAATGAGCACAGGAGCTCAGAATACACTCGTGTGGATGCAAAGTACTTCTGTACTTATCCTTTTAGAGCTGTCCTGTTGGCTCGAAAAATGTTCAAAGCAGCCAAATATTGGGAGCTATTTACTAACTGACTTAATCACTGAGAATCATTTCAATCACCTATAACTAGACTGTATTTTAAAGAAATAAATCAAGATATTAACAAACTCTGACATCATCATCATGAAGAATATAAGGATTGTGGGCCTGCCTGGTTCATCTCCTTTTCTTCCACTATATCATCCTTATTAAGTTACACTTTGGAGGTTTCTCACAATATCTTTCAGTAGCTCCTGAGTACATTTCAGATATTTGCCCCCCAATAAAAGATCAGATAACATACCAAAATACATATTTACAGTAATATAGAAAATGGGATGGGTGCCATTCCAGGAGCACTCAGAAGATGGCAATACTGCTCATCCTCCCTAATAACCAAATGACCAGAAAAGCCAAAGCTATAGGTTTGAAATGCTACAACTGTTAGTAACACAAATCTATAGATGTATTTATTGCCTGGGCATCATGGGAGGACAGTGTTGATTCTGCATTTCCTCCTTCTCCACATTGTACACTACAACTCCAGAATATTAAGGGAACTACTTCTGATAAATAGCAAACCTTTAGCAAGTTTAGTCAAACAGGTACTAACTGTCAGCACTGGACTGCATTCCCAGGTCTGCAGCAAGTTCCCAGGATGAAACACGTAATCGAATACCTTATATAAGTGATCTTTGTATGGAACAACATTTACCCGCACAAGAGAACTCTTGATGGAATGTAGGGCATATCAAATCAGCACTGTCATAGGAAGGGCTTTTTGCTTGCTAGGACTTTAAGAGCTGCCAGAAAGCTTTGTGGAGACCATATAGTAAGGGGCTTCTTTATGAGGTGTTGTCTAGGGCTTCTGGGTAAAGTCCTGTGGTTTCATGAGTTTTTTCTTCACAAACAGTGAAATATCATAGATTGTACAAGGGTTTTGGAAGTTAAGGTTGTATAAGCTATTATTCACCAGAGTGGTGTTATTGTTCAGAAGAGATTTTAGACCAGCTGTGTTTAATCTGTTACATATAACTGTAAAAGATGATGTTCCAAAACAGTTAACGTTTCATTTCCTTTAATCTAACAGAAATAATATTTTCACTTTACTGGCATTGTAAAAGAAAACAGGATAAGAAGCTTAAAGAAACTTGAAAAATATAAACATTAAAATATATGATCTGGAATCTTCTTGTAGATATAACCAAACTGCATGAGTTTTACCCTGTATTTATTAGTAATTGCTGGCATTCTAATTAACTATCCCAAACCAATAGCAGTAGCAAATTTCTATTATATTTATCCACAAGATAACACCAAAACATATCTTAAGCATAATATACTCCTGGAGTTTGGTTGGAATACAATTACTTATTTTAATGTAAGGAAACAATGATATAAAGATGGCAAATTTTGTATAGAGCTCAATATTTTCCAACCCTTTTCTACATAATCATGCAATGGAGAACCATTGTGTCCAAATCATAAAAGTTACTAAGCACGTAACAGAAGATTAAATTAATGGAATTATCTGACAGAAATTATTATCTTTATGATACTTCCTTGTTTAACTACAAGTGTTGGGACCAAAACCAGGCCCTTACATGTTGTTGGTAGGTAATTGTTCTACCACCAAGTTACACTCTCAGACATTCATTTATTTTCAGAATAAAAATCAAATATGTGTACATTCATCTATATATACATATGTATTAAATACACTGAATTTTTTTCAAAAATCAGGAATACGACATATTTGGAAATACTGAAAATGACATTCTTTTGAAAATAATGTTTCTCTAAAGATGCAGGCTATTTTATTATGACTTCATTATTTTATTCTATTCTTGTGTGTTGAGCCTGGAATCTCACACATGCCGGGCAAGTGTATAATTACTAAACTACACCTTCATTTTTGTTTAATTTTGACTATCTTACTCATGACAGTTTTTTATATGATTGATATATTTTAAGATGCTGGCAACTGTTACTTTAAAATGGAACACAAGAAATTAATCTTATTAAAGGAGTGATAATTCAAAACTACCAAATAAAAAAATAGCTCTAATCTGATTCCAAAACTACATTCTTCTTTGTAGAAATTAGCTGTATCTACAGGATAATGTAAGATTGAATGGACTGTCTATCATACTTTAAAATGGACAAAAGTAGGCTATGTCTCCAAAAGGTGGAGCTTCAAACATGTAACAATCATGATAATGTCCAACATTTTCTGTCCAAGGGAACCAACATTTTATGTAAGTCAACATTTTATGTAAGTCACTAGGAAAAGAATCTTTGCTGTTCCTATATTTGGGGAAATGTACAATGTAATAGCCATTCTTCTGAATGAAAAGCCAAGAAGTAGGCTTGGAGACATGGCTCAGCAGTTGAAAGCACTGGCTGCTCTTCCAGAGGACCCTGGTTCAATTCCCAGCACCCACATGGCAGCTCAAAACTGTCTGTAATCCAGCTCCAAGGGATCTGCCACCTTCACATAGACATACATGCAAGAAAAATACCAATGCACATAAAATAAATATAAAAAAATCATTAAGAAAGAAAGGCCAAGCATCAAAAATGTATCAATAACATGGAGTAGATAGATTTTACCACTATGCTGGTATATACAACCCCACCACATCTTTCTAATTTTGTAGTGCATTTTAAGAACATGCCTTTTATTGGCCATAGCACATTAGAAAAATCTATTCTACACTTTGAAATATTATTTTAAATAAAATACACTTTGCCTCATTACTTACATTGTTTAGAACTTATATTTGGCAATAAGTCAGAGAAAATAGCTGGGCATATTTCTTAGTGGCCAAAAATTTGCTTAGCATATACCAGACCCTAGATTCAATCTCAATACTAAAGGGAAAGAAATGAAGAACCCTAGATGCATGAGAACAGTGAATACTAGAAATTCATAGAATAGAGGTTTTGTTTCGAGTCAATTTTTTGATCAGCAGTTGCCAAGTTACTAGGTCTAACAGATGTCATATGGTAGAGACATTGAAATTTCAAGACACCAATTGTTGAGTCAAAAGCACTGTGATTTCTTTATCTTTTTTTACTCCAAAAAATACAAAATGGAATGAAGTGTTTGGCTGGAATATCCTGGCCAAACTCCAAGCCAAGAGATTGTAGTCTGCTTTTCTTTACCCCCCCCTGTAGTTTCTTTCAGATGCTGTCATTTTATTCAATTCCTTTCTTAAATGATTTTTCAGTATTGTTGTGGTCTGTTAAACAACTGCTGTGTTCCACTCCAGTAGTGGGTAAAGTGATTTCTCTTTTCTTTATAGTTTGTAACATACTCCTTAGGAGGTGAGAGGTACTACATACATCCAGAATGCAAGCATCCCTTTTAAAACAGAGTACCAAACTGATCTCGATATAACATAATCCTTTTTTTAAGCCCAATATTGAATGTGCAATGAATCATTTTAAGACTGTGAGCAAACGTTCAAGGATGTAGGATTGTTTTTCCTGTCTTCTGACACTTTTTTCTGTCTGTCTTACTTTACATCTTTATCTAGTTTGACAACAGAAGGATCCCAAAGGAATGACTCAGTGAATCTGAGACTCTAGAAACACAGTCATTAAGGAAATGTAATGCTACATTCAGAGTTAAAAGTTGGCATAGAGTTAGAAGACTACAGGGTGTCCCAACAAACACAGCATGGCATTATTTTCTGTAAAGACCATTACCTAGACATTCATATTGTGATCCAAAAGCCAGATGTAATTCATTAGCAAAAGACATTTTACAATGATGAGACAGCATTATTCAAAGCAAAATGCTTCACCATAATAAAAACACAAGCATGGGAGAGAAAGCCAACAAGAAGTAATTCATTATGAGTTCAAAAGTCCACTGTCTTCCTGAAAAAGTGGACCTGAACTAAAGAGCAAATTGTATAGAAGTGTAATTTTCAATGTATTAGCAGAAAACAAATGGTCATTTTGGCTTTTATTTTAGTCTTTGGACTGGGGAGCAAGTGTGATCAAATGGTGTTCTTTGTTATCCCTAAAATGTACCTTCTTCATCCCAATCTCTCTCTTCAAACTTTTAACCTCCACAAGATTAAAGGAATTTTTTGTCACATTGATTCAATGTTTTTAAAGCAGTGAGGACAAATCAAAGATACATTTTTTTTTGCCCATGAAAAGAGAAGATCTGCAAACATTCATATGCGCCCTGCCACAGTCAGTATTTTTTCTTGAAATGTTTGAGTTATTTTGCCATGCAGAATAAAAAGCAGAGAACACAATTAAAATAGAATTATAGGACCTTGAAATTACCAAAAGCAAAACCTCTCAGTACATATACTGTTTAGTGTCATTTAAATTCAGAGCAAGAGGGTGGTGGGGGAAAGGTTTATTTTGATGATGAAAGTTGAAGTGGAAATCAACAGTCAGGTTATGAACTTCCCATCAGGAAAACCAAAAGATAACACCATGCCTTTCAGGGAGAGAGTTCTTTAAAATCTGCATCACTTTGACTAAAATATTAGCATCCAAAAAAGCAGAGTCTGCAAAGTACTGTTCTCCCAGACATCATTGCCACTAAGAATAGACAGTAAATTGGTAGTATAGAGTGCCTTTCAGTTTCAATTTTTCTAAAAGCACTTCACAAAGCAATTAGTCAGATAACGGTGGGATGCTGACTCCGTGCGGCCTTTATATAGTTACTAAGAGCACACCCTCTTCTCAAAGGTTAGAATGGACTGTAGGCAGAGCCTTGTAACATCTTTAGTCTCCCCAGCTGCACTTCCTTTTTGCCTTAAATAACATATTTATGTGTTTTTCCTTATAAAATAATCTAAAGATAAAATTTGCACTAATGGCAGGGGCAAGTGGGGAGGGGGTAGGCCTGAATGTTTTCTTAATTGAAAAATTAAATTTTCATACAAAATATTCAGATGGTGTTTCTCCTCCCACAATTCCCCCCAGATCTTTCTTACTTCCTCACTCACTCCTCTCTCTAGAAAACAAACAAGAAGACAAACCAAGAATCAAAACCAGAACAAACCAGAGTAAAAGAAGAACAAAGAAAACAAAAACAAAAAACCAATGCAAGAAATAGACATTGTTAGAGGCAGAGGGATGGTTGACTTCAAGACACAGCAGGACTTACACACATAAGAACTCATAGAATCTGTATGTCCAGGGTCTGCACATGTTCATGTCCTACTGGGTCCCAGATAGAGGTATGAGGACACTATCCCCCACTCCTAGCCAAGAATTTATCTCCTACTAATAACTGCTTACAAAATCAAAACACAAACCAAAACATAAAACCCCCAAATCATCCAAACAACAACAACAAAACCCCTCAAAACCCCTCCCATCAACATAGGTTTGTTCATGGAGTCTTGATGAATATATTAAACCACACTCGAGGGCAGGGCCATACCCAGCATTAGATAGCCAGAAACAAACTGAATTAGTACTTCTGTAAACTGTGGCTGGTTTTTTTGTTTGTTTTTAAACTGGTCCTTTGTTTGTATATTATGGTTTACTAAGCATTAAGTTTTAAATCTTTTCACCTTAGGTATTAGTTATCTTCTATATTGTCCAGGAATGTTGAAACTTCAGAACGTTCTATGGTTACTTCAGTGTGGGCTTTCAGTGGGGGGGGGGTGCAGGGGAGGCAGGCTTTGGAACTTCTTTTTTTAAAATCTCACCACTATTCCCTTTCCTGCTCATCCCCCTATTCAGAGGGTCCAGATCCACTCAGGATCTGGTATAGACTTTTTATTTTTATTCTGTTAATAGAATTTTATAGTAAAGGGTATATCAACTATCATTTTAGTCAATCAAATATGATAAAGAGATGAACTGTCATAAGTGTTAAAGGTAATTTACAGGTTATTCTGGAATTATCCCTCAGCTTCATTTTCACTGGAAAAAAGAAGAGGGATGGGAGTGAACGTCTGTTGACATTGGGAGTCCGCATCCAGAATTCCTGGGAAGACTCTGTTAATTACATCACTTTAAATGATTTCTTCTCAAAATGTGGCTAAGGAGATATTTAGTGTTTCCTCATTATGTTCAGGAAAAAAACTGTCTCAGAAAATTTAAACTAGAGTATTTTTGGAGTGTTTAAGTAAATAGACATCTTACTAATGTATATCGATACCAAGTTTTACACCACTAAGATTATTTCATAAAAATAAGATGGCAAAATGTTCTGTCAGAAACAAAATAAAAATTGGAACCTTTTAGCTACAAGAGAGTCTGTTTCAGCAAATCTAGCCTCAGTCTTGATAACTTGATGTAGAGAGGAGGCATGCCTTTTTTTTTTTTTTAAAGATAAAGAGCTTTATGCATTAAAAATATTTTTTGGTTTAATAGAGTTCTAAAATGTAATTTTTATTTATGTTCAGAAGCAAGAGGTATGTTTTGTTTCTAAGAGGTACTTTTATAATTTTAAATCTTCTCAGTGCTTATATGGGAAAAATTTTTCTTTTTTTTTTTTTTTTTTTTTTTTTAGCTTGCTGCTGAACTACATCTTAGTAATGGTATGTTCTGAATTGCTGTAGAAAAGCAGTGTTACATTTTAACATCTCAATTTAATATGATCTCACATTATATCTGTCATCCCTGTGTCAATATTTCCTTCCATTTTTGCATAGTCTCACAAACCTCACTGATTCATTTCAAAGTCAAAACCTCTCTAGGTATGAAATACCCAATTGCACAATTTAGCCCAGCTACCACATAAATACAAGTACTTATTTAAAAGTGTATTGATGGAATCTTTCTTACCTGTATCATATCTTGTTGGAGCTAATAAATTCTCCATAGGAATGTTAGCTAGCTTCCATGAGTTACTGATGTCCCCTCCCCACACTAGAACTGAATATATTAACTCCTGACAGTGACTGATTCTTGAATTATCTGTAACACAGTGGGCAGTAGTGTTTTGCAGGGCACTGTAATGCACACATCTATTCTTTCTACAACATGTAAACTCAAATACTGAGTGTGGGATTAATTTAATTCTACTTGCTATTAATCACTTGTGCTCTGACAGACACAATTTTAATCCAAAGTAAAGGCTCTCTGCCAGGCGGGAGGGATTAAAACTGCAAGGATGATGCCAATCAGAATTAAGCCTGTCACCCGCAGGCTGGAAGAGTTTTCAGGATGGTTATCTTGCTTTTGATCAGGACCATTAGTTTCCCACTTTGAGACAAAACAACAACAACAACAACAACAAAAAAAAACCAAAAAAAAAAAAAAAACAAACCCTATCTAAGATAGATTTTAAAAATAACCACAATAAAGTGTCACTATTGATCCACAGAACAATTTCCTCTTGTACCTGGGGTTGGAGCTTATAGCAGACACTGGCCTACTTGGTAAACAAAAACAAAAGCAACCCCCAAAGCAGCAGCCTCAGGAAGGCTCAAAGGGCAAAGGTATTTGTCACTGAGCCTGAGGATGTGAGTTCACCTAGGCTAAATTGTCTTCTGGCCTTCATCGTCATGCTGTGGCAGATGTCAGTGTCCCTTCCGTGCACTAAATAAATTAATTAAAAAAAATCTTTTCCAGATCCTATCATCATATTGTCACTGACTCATAAGCCACCTTCTGTGGTGGATGTTACAAAGGGAGACTGAAAAACACTCAGGATCACAGCCAGGAATGAGCAGGCTCATGTTTTCAGCTTATACTAATATAACAATAACAGCACATATGAACTCCATAAATGCATGCTGGATCAAGGCTTCCTACTGGAATATTTTAAAATCAATTCATTGGCTAGTAGACAGAACTGAAGACTATAGTAAACCTTATTCTGTCAATCATTCGATGTTGCCACCTTAGAATATCGATGCAACCAAGAAAGAAAATCTTTTATCAACATGCTCTTCACTACACCCATTCCTTGATCAGAAAGGAATGAAACAAAATGAAAAGAAAATCTACTCAAGAAATTTATTATATTTTCATGGGGCTTTCCATCTAGCCCTGTTTTCTGGTCGGACTCAGTATCTGAGTGTGACTATGTGACAGATGTACTACATGCTTCATGTCTAATCATTGATTTATTGTTAAGGACAATCCCATGAGGCAGAAATCGTATGCCATTATCCCAGATTTGCAGAGGAAGAAACCAGACTCAGAAGGTTAAACACATCAGCAGGGATCATCAGGCTGGAAAATGGCACAGTCATGATTTGAATAATTTAGTTGAACTAGAATTCCCTCCCATTCCAATATAGAGCAAATATTCCACTGTTCTTCAAGATTCTCTACCCATTTCACTTGTGCCCTGTGGCTTATTTTTCCAGCAAATGCCACTCAGTACCTGCACATGCAAGCACAGTGTTTGCATCTGGGGACTGAGAGCTGACAGAACATGGTGGATGCCCTCACATTGATCCTACAGCTCAGTGCCCCACAGAGAGTCAGCAGTGTTCTTCCCTGACAAAGACTTCAGAGAACTGTTACATTAAATTCCACTTGAGAAATACCCAAAACGGAAAGAGAAATTAATCTTAGTGAGGTTCTTACTGCTGTGTCTTGCCAAAAATCTTCCTTTACCTAATGTGAATATCTATTAAATATCTGCTGGGTTAGTTATAATTTCAGTGTTTTTGTTCTTTATTGACACCTTTTTCCTTTTAATCAAGGCCAGAACCAGACAAATTGTGAAGAAAGCGAGTTATATCTGGGGTGTTTTAAAGATTCTGCATATCCACATCACCCCCCCTCTTAGGGAAAGGGCAGTGTCATTCCTTTATTTCTTTACAGAGCTCTAAATATTTGAGGTGAAACTATCTGTAAGGCTTTGATTTTTAAAGCCACCTGGTCATTCTTTGGTAAGTGTGGACTAGAGGTCCTACAAAGTCACTTTACACATTAGGATAGTGACAATGGACAGTTGTCACTAGGTCAGCTTCAACTGTCTAGCAATGTTCCTACAAGTAGCATCCTGTTCACCTGTTAAGCTACAACACTGTTTCATGACCCCTTTGAAGGTTAAACAAACCTTTCCTAGGGGTTGACTATCAGATATCCTGCATAGCAGATATTTACATTACAATTCATAACAGTGCCAAACTTACAAATATGAAATAGCAATGAAAGTAATTTTATGGCTGGAGTCACATGAGGAACTATATTGAAGGACTGCAGCCTTAGGAAGGTTGAGAAGCACTGGCCTACAGAGTTAGGGAATGCCTGTTGGATCATAAGGTCTCTCTTATGATCATCATCAACTTTCTCTTTGTCTTCCTCCCCATGCATTCCATCTTGCTTACTAGACTGCTTCCTTACCTATCTATCTTTCTAAAATAGTGAAGAAAACCAAGCAGAGGGAGATAAAACTAGAGCATGGGAAAGCAAAGCCTGGGAGTCTACTCTTTCTTCTTCTCTGCTGCTAAGAAACTCAAGAGAAACAAAACAGCTAAGTTCTCTGGATTGGTACTGAACTACTTGAATTCTATTTTAACAAATCAAGAGATCAGCACTTTCTCCTTGCTCACAGTAATTCTCTACTCAATGATACAAGAAAATATAGGCAAAGTAGAAATGCATGAGGAAGTAAATGGATGTTGGTTCTTTGTCTCTCTCTCTCTCTCTGTTGAGTGTCTCTTTGAAAATTATAGAATCCAAGTAAACTAGATCTGGGTCCTCCTGGATGAGAAACTTATAAGAGTGACTCTCAAGGGCTATGGTTTTGCTTTCAGTATGCTTTCTTGACTACTGTTAATTACTATGAGATGTGCCCTTTCTCCTAGGTGGGAAAAATCAAACAGATTTCATCTTTCCTGGAAACTGACCTTGGAAGTGGTCTTTTACTGCTTGGTCATAGGGAGACATACTCAAGTTGCTTCCCATTGCATCTGTGATACACTAAGTTTCATGATGTCTTGGGTTGTGTAATTTTCTGGTTTCTTCTGATGAAATCATAAAGATTTATGCAAGGTCAAATGCTAACTCTTAGGGTTCCTGATTATTGTGACCACACTTTCGTGTAGCCTGTGAAAATACCAAACTGCATTTCTCTTTCTTTTTGAGTACTGGGTTCCCAAGGATGCATTTCTGAGTTATCAGTTCTTTGCCTTTTTAATTTTCTGACACCTTTTTGGGGTTTTTCTAAACTGGAATTGAGTAGACAAAGCAGAGGGAGGAAAGAAGAAGGAGGAAGAGGAGGAGGAGGAGGAGGGAGGGAGGGAGGCAGGGAGGGAGAGAGGGAGAGAGAGAGAGAGAGAGAGAGACAGAGACAGAGAGACAGAGCTGTAAGGAACAGCATGGGGTTGTAAACAATCTTCAACTCAGACCTGGGGCTTACTACACACAGGTGTTGATTCAGAAACTTAACTTTTGATCAGTAGAAAAAGCATGGACTCTCCTTTAGGAACCCCATCTACTATCAGCTGCAAAACCACTTGCAGAAGCCCACAATGGATGCCAGCTGGAGCAGATCTGGGCTGTGATTAGCATCACGAAAGCCCAGCTGAGATGTGATATGCATGCTGACTTAGGCAGTACCAGAAGTATGAATAGTCTGTGAATATCAGATCACTTTTGGAGAAGATTGTCACCTACCACAGCCTACTGGAGGCCCCCAAAGCCCCCTATGACAACTTACCAATGCCCAGGCCATCTGAGCAGGCAGGAGGGAGATGCTCTTGGTGACGGGTATGACTATGGTGATGTTTTACCCAAGTTTCTCCCTTGCCTTGTCAATAAAACTTTATCCTCCAAGGAGAAACCAAACAATAATCAACAACAACCAAGAGTGTCTAAAGTCCTTACCAGGAGTTTTGTTAAAGTTAAAACAAAGCAGTAGCCTAATAGAGTTACCATTTTATGCTTTCCTCTTATAATTGACACCAATATATATATATCAATTGTGTTTGTATGATTTTCCCATGACTCCCCCCAAATAAAATCTCTTCAGGTGGATTCAGTGCTTAGCTCAACTTTTTTTTTTAATTGAAATCATAGTTACTAGAGGGTGGGGTTTTCATGTAAGTAGAAAGACTTGAATATAGAAAAGAAATGTGTTTGCTGAGCTATTCTATTAATTCCTGTTAGTGAAATACACCTGATGCATGGAGGCACTAAAACATTGCTGCGGAATTCTACCAAAATCCTTCCAACTCTTCTAATGTACAAGACACAAAGGTAGCAAGAACTAAAATTATACACATGATTACATCACTAGTCCTCTGTGTGACAAATGTAAACAGCTAGACTTGGGTTATTAATGAAGTAGTGATTCCTGGCAAGAAAAGTAAATAATGGTACAGAGAAAGAAAGGCATCTTTGTTTATAAATCAACATGTGGTGATCAATGTAAATTAAGATGCATTCCAAATAATACCACAGCTTGGAAGGACAGTGATTAATGAAGGAATCACTTACATGTCTGGGCCACTTCTTGTCTCGCTTTTCCTCTGTCTGCTGAACCTCAGCGGCAGTCTTAGGAACTAGATACAGATGCAAAGGAGCTTGGGTAAAAGCCTGCATTAGTCTTCCTTAGCCTAAGAGAACCAACCCACTGTAGATATTCAATAGAAATTAATTTCTCTCTGTTATTTGGTCCCACAATGCTTCATTCTAATACTGATTACACTGATTGTCTAAGATATGCTGGCAAATGCTGCTGTAATACAATTTCTCTGCTGTTGGAAACAAAAGCTCTTGAGAGTGCCCTTGCTTACATAGCTGCTTCAGGTGATTACATCTTTACACAGATGCTAATTACTCTCAGGAGAAAGCTGCCCAAATTGTCAGCTGAGCAGAATGATCTAGCCTGGATACCAAGAGTGTCCTGAAGGCCATTATGGGTAATGTTTCTCACCAGTTGAAATCTGAGTCTCATTCTGATGTGATTGGCACAGGTGGTGGGTGGTGAAAACTTTCCAATGATAAGAAGCCTAATAGTTACGAAACATGAACACAAATATTTGATGCTTGTCCATCTCTATATTTGTGCCTTGGCTTTAGTGAAGCTACAGACATACATCTATGCTGGGAAGTCTTACTAAAATATAAATTAGTGGTTTATAGGCTTTTCTGGGCATTAAGCTCCCTTTGGGAGTAGCTTAAATTCCTAATGGTTAGCTCTCATCAGTGCACTTGAATCTTGGGTTTGAAGTCAGGCATGTATTTGAAGCTCCTAGATGGGTGATTCTTACATGTTGCAGAGATTGAGCATCTCTGGCTTCTGTACATTATCCTGCTGTACTGGTCCAGTGCTTGGAGCTTCAGCACAGCAGGCACATGCAGGAAAGTTAGGAAGGAAGGCAATGTGTAGCATTTGGGGAGTGACAATACTATACTGGGGAGTCAGTTCAGCATTATCAACCATGGAACCAGAAAAGGAAGAAAAGAAAATAGCATGCCCCGGAATCTCAAACTTTAATGTGTACAAGCTGAGTAGAACCAAAGGCAGGCATTTCAATGAACGTCTTTCAAAGATGAGAGTGTGTAGACAACTACATGTTATTCTGTCTCCACGAATAAAACAAAAGGGAAATGTTAATACACTTGCATATGAGTCTTGTTAGTGTTTCAAGCTACAGGGAGACTGGAGGTGGTTAAATCCTAGCAGAAAATCATCAGTACTAAAGACTGAGGGAGAAAACCTGAGAAAGATTCAATTACCCTGGCAAGCTGACTGTTAGGTGAATTTGTTCAGCGACAAATAAGTACAGGGCTAAGGAAGGGGAAACATTTGCTAGTGGGAGAACAGAGTCAGGGGAATGAGCAAGGAAAATGCCCCTATTTGTGAAAGTTAAGGTTTGAGTCACATTGTGAGCAAAAGAAACCTATAATTTCCTTTGTTTCTTTCCAGGTTTCTGTTTATCAAGACAAGAATTCAAAAGTTACACAAGCCTTAAGAGTGTATGTACATCTGCTTTCTCTTTGGTGTCGAACTGCACAGTAACTTAGGGAAGTATTTGTTAAATATAGGACTGGAGAAAGGATTGTCCTACATGTAACCCTGCCTGATCTCAATTAGAATTGTTTTTTAATCTTTTAAATTATATATATGATATTGTTTTACTTCTTGAAAGGTAATATTATAATAAACTACATGAAATCACAATCTTACACACACATACATATATGCACAAACAAACAAAATGTAAGAGTCCTGGAATAAAAACTAAATTTCTGGCTGGGATTAGTGTTAGTAAACAATATGCAAATAATATTTCATGATCGAATGTCAAAGCCTTCATAGGGATGACTTAAAACATCAACCTTATTCCCAAAGCTAAACAAAAAAAATCACAGAAAAATTATAGATGTTGAAACATTATTGTCCTTCCTTGCAAGATATACTAGGTCCAAATGATTATGCAGCTCAGTCAATATTTGGGAACAGCTGCTTTTTCTGATAAGAGAATATATCTCCTGGGTCATTATGTGTTCCTACACAGACTGGGGTCCAGAATAATTTAGGGCTGACAGTTTTACATTCTATTTCAGAATATAAAGATATTAAGTATAGACTTTTAAATCATTAGCTATGGCACTTTCCAGGGTGGATGAATTGTAGAGCACAGTACCAGGGCTTTATTAGCACAAATAACAATCCTCTCTCTCTCTCTCTCTCTCTCTCTCTCTCTCTCTCTCTCTCTCACACACACACACACACACACACACACACACACACACACACACACACACATACACAGAGTAATAACCAGTCAAAGATGAATGCTTAAGTTCACAGAGGAAACAAAGTCAATTCTTCCAATAGTCCTTACTATGTCATGGGTTTTGAGGAAAATGCCTGAAAGCTCTTCTTACATACATAAAGATGCAAAAATACATTAATTTTCCTCCTATAATCATCCAGATAACGTCACAAGTGAGTTTCCATGTACCACACATATGCAACAAGACAGCTCAGTGTCTCTATATGATGCAATAAAGTGGCAGAGATCTTCTCAGGCTGTCATAGATATGAAAACAGTCAACATTTTTGGTCCTCATTATCCAGAGTGATGATCTATAGCCTATGTCCCATGTATTTTTTTTTACTTGTATTGCTGGCCTAGTTTTTTTTTTAATGGTAACATTTTTTTTTATAATGGCATGGGATAAAAAATTAATGCACACTGAGGCAACAATACAACATAGGTTACACAAGCAATGCAGCTATTATAACTGATGTAAAACACAGTTTTGGCATTTTTCTATTTTATTTAATTTAAATGCCATTCACATACCATCTGTTTGATTCTATGACTCACAAATAGTTCAACCTCTCCTGTTTGGCCAGGATTATTTTAACATGTCTTACTATGACCTCAGGCCACTAATAACTAGAACATAAATTTTGGTAGAATTATATCTACTTCCATGGTTTGTACCGGGGTCATATTTTGAGACTATTTTACGATTTCTGGTCACAACACATACTATGTAGGAGACTTTAATCATTCTGCAGGAGGACATGGCTAGAACTGGAACTTATGCTCTGGCAAAACCACATCTGTACCTCATAAACACTCTAATCCTGCACCACACAGCTAGGTAATGCTGCCTTTTTGTGGTCCTTAGGATATAAACAGCAAATATATATTTCATTTATTTCTGTTAGTGCATCTTTCTGACTTCCAGGTTCTCTCCAAGTTGGGGAGAAGGAAATCATTGAACTTGACAAAAGCCTCCATGTAAAGTTTGGATTTCACTGTGCCATGGTTTCCCCATTCACTTGTCACCATCCCCAGTTAAATTATTCCAGAAAATAAATGTTGTCTCTATATTTATTCTTACTACAAAAATAAGCAGTCTTCAGCAGAGACCTGCTGAAAAGAGGAAAGAATTGTAGGAGCCAGGAGGTCCAGGACATCACAAGAAAACAGTAAGAAACAACTAACCTGGGCTCAATGAAACTCAGAGTCTGAACCAGCGACCAGAAAGCCTGCATGAGGCCAACCTGTGTCCTCTACATATATGTGACAGTTGTGTAGCTTGTTCTACTGGTGAGCCTCCTAACATTGAAAGCAGGGACTGTCCCTAACAGTTGGATAGCTGGCTTTTAGGAACCTATTTCACCTAATGGATTGGCTCGCCCAGTCTTAATAAAAGGGGAGGTGCTCAGTCCTACCTCAACTTGATATGCCATGTTTTGTTGGTCTTCGTGGGTGACCTGCCCCTCTCTGAACAGAAACAAAGGAGAAGTGGGTGAGGGGGAAAAGGGGAGAGGAGAGGTGTGGGAGGGAGAGGGAAGAGAGGAGGGAGCGAAAGCAGTGAGCCTGATGTAAAATAAATAAAGCTAATTTTAAAAAATCAGCCTTTTCTACAAATAACAATACACAGCCAAATCAACTGATCACAAATAGAAGTCATAACCATAGAAATTAAGCTTATTTTACAAAACCCTTAAGTGTATGAGGAGTTTTATAAGAAGCATCAAAAATTGTCCATCTGAAAAAAAAACTTGCTAGCTCAAGAAAGGGTTCAGGGAAAGGCCACTGCTGAATGTCTGCATTTTAAAAATCATAATTGAAAAAATTGTTTCTGTGGAATTGTCTTGAGTAACAATCGCTGATTTCTGATTTTCAATGAATAGTGATACATATTTCTTTTCCTCTTTTGCATAAAATGCTTCTAAATGACTAATCCTTTTCTTCCCCTGGTACAAATGAAATTTTATTTTCATCTGTAAAATCCAAAGGAAACAAAATTAGCAAAAGACCCAGACTTTTAAAGCTCTATGCTAATTAACTACAATGCTTTTGGCATTGGCCATGGGCCAAAGATCCATGATATTCTGTTATCAATTATCCATGAAAATAGGAAAACCCACCAGAAATCTGAATATAAAGATGTGAGTTAACTGTAAAGTTGAATTTCTGCAAGATCCAGAAGTCCCCTCTCAAAGGAGATGCATTTTTAAAATATATCTTTAATTTTGATGATTAGTTATAACAGTAAATTGGAAAAAAATCAATAGAGCAAAATCAAAGTAAAGTAAGAATAAAATATCTCTTAATTATCTAAATTTCTTGCTATGTGTATTCATGAGTTGTGGGTATGACTGAAATTACTGTTGTTCTGAAGCTTACAAAG